>LJJS01001641.1:24069-34293 GCA_001447215.1 Diaporthe aspalathi
ACAGGTTACCTACTGAACCCTACAAAGGTTTGGTGTGATCATTACACCTTACTAGCTCTCAACTCACACCTCCCATAGCCTCCAGCCACTTAACAACAGAGTCTTTAATGTCCTTAAGGGACAATTTGATAAAGAAGTTGAAAATCTGAATAGCTTTACTGATTTAAGCCCTCTAGGCAAAATCAACTTTATTAAGTGTTTGGTTGAGGCCTGGAAAGCCATCAAAAAACAAACTATCCGGAATACCTTCAAACATACAGGTATTTACCCCATCTCTCAAGAGAAGGCACTATTACATCCGGAAATTCAATCAGATAATATTAATTAACTAGTTAATCAACCAGATAATTAACAAGCTAGTACTAAATCAGCCGGCGAAGCCGGAGATTAATCTAAAATTAAATTAATTAATAAGGACTATATAATAAGGGACTTTGTAATAAGCCTTGCCCCCCGAAAAGACAGAGTAGCTAAATACAAATCCAAAACTATTACCGACGAAATTAATAGCCTACAGGCTAGAATTGCAATCCTTAAGCGAAAGAACGCTAGCCTTAAGGCTGAAAAGGAAGTGCGTAAGAGGACATTACACCGGCAAGCAATTCCGAACCCCAACACTAAATTCGTAATAATATTTCAAATAAGCGAAAAAGACCTCACCACAAAAGCCCTAAAAGAACTTCTAAAGCCTTAAAAGCGCCGGAAGGTTGCTGCAATAGTTAAGGAGGAAGACCCACTGGAAGCGAAAGATATAGCATCTGAGGCTGAGGTTTAGGTGCAAAGACAGGGGCATTTAGGCTAAGCAATTCGGCGACCGGCTAAATAAGCTAACTAAACAAAATCTTACAATCATTTTGATATATTTATTAAATGTATATTACGAGAATTAATAAAGTTGTAGCTGTTTAAACATATATAAATTGTATGCGGTTGTGTGGTTGGAAGGTACGGGAGTCGGAAGGTAGGTGACGCACGGTACCTTATTTCTTATCCTTTTAATACTTTATTTCGTTCCAGCATGGTCGAGGAACTTGAAGGATATAAATAGTCGATACATGAGATCGTGTGTCTCAGTGAGGGAACAGATGCGAGTGCTTCAAATGTAAAGAAGCTTTGAAGTTCATGAGTTCAGAGAATAACTATGTAAATACATTTCGTCAAGGGTCTTCTTGTTTCTCGTTTCCGCTGACATTCTCTCCTTCATGACAGCGGCTTGGATGCCTGACGTTAGTTTTTCGGCATGGAAACATATGCTTAGTCCTTCCCCGATACTAGCAGGTTCTGTTTTCGGCGTATGATGTCCTTGATTTCTTGCTTCATTGTATCCGTTAACCGATTGTCCATTTCACCCGCGGTTGTAATGTCGTCTGTGGCTAGGGCCGACTCGAAAGTCTTGAGTGAAGCTTGAGCATTTCCGCTCCTCCATTCAAGCTCTGCCATCCAGAAGGTCTTACTTTCCCGCCGGATCGAATCAGCAGCTTCGAATGCTTTGGCTTCGGCGAAGTAGTGGAGGGCCTCGGGCATTCTGACTTGTGAAATCAACAATTCAGAAAGTGCAAGCCTGGTCTCCTGGGCTTGTGACAAGAGGTCGGGGTGCGAAGCCGTAACGGCCAGACGATGGCGGAGAGAAGCTTCGTCTAGCCCTCTGGCATCGCTGAGCACATATCTTCCAATGTCAACAGACCCCATTGTGATTCTTCGCTCCGCTGGCCAACACCGTCGCACCGTCTTCGCAGCTACGCCAAGGGCAAAGGACTCGGGCCCTTCTGCTGCTGAAATGAGGAGGCTCTCTCCCCAAACGTGATTAAGGGGGTGATTACTCCCGTGGACGATCCCAGACAGCTTCCCCAGAAAATTTGAAAGCATGCGGCAGACAGCCAAGCATATTTCAGACTTCGGGTACTGATTGAACGCAGCGATGCTAGCCACAAGCCGTAGGTATACCAGTGGGTGGTCCATTGAGACAAGCTGCTTCAGATACTCAAATGCCATATTGATCTCCTTGAAGGCTTGTTTCTGTTGGTCGTTTCGAGATAAACGTGCGAGAGCTCCTATGAATAAGGAGCTGAATGCCTCCTGCTCTCCGGAGGATGGACCGGTCAAGAACCACGTCGCCATGAATCTATTGTGCAGGCCGGTAAAGTACGCCATCAGGTAGTAGCTTGCGGCTTCGACTTTCTCAAGTGAATCCGGCGCTTGAAGCCTGCGTGCCGGGGCCATGACTGCCCAGGCGCTAGCATGTGATATTGCGTTGTCCCGTCGGTATTTCTTGACGTGACGATGTATACGTGCTGCGTATACGTCGACCATGTTGTCGGGCCAAAATATGGGCCTTTCTCCCCTCTCAGCGGCAAGCTTCAATGCCTCGGATCCTTTGAGGTTCTTCCGGATACCCCAATGACGGAAATGGGTCTTGTAGACCTTTTGGCTACAAAAATGCTCAGCACCCAACAAAGTAGGGTATCAAGAATGGCGATGCTGACCTGACATTCAACCCGTGCTCTTTTTTCATTATCTCTTGAACCTTTCGTAAGGGCAGATTTTGTTCCCAGAACAGACTGATAAGCTCTTCGCGGTGTGCCCACAGGCAGTCTGAAACTCCCCCGGCGGTCCCTTGTCGGCCGCCCTCGAGCGCAAGAGGCGCCTGTATAGTATCGCCAAGTCCTGCCACGTCCTCGACAACGCTTTCTGGCAAGGGTTGTGAGGAATGACCATGGCGCTGGAGCAATGACAGGGTGTGTCTCTCACAATCGAAGTCACTGGCTTCGGGGGCCTCGGCGAGTGGGAGACGCGTAGCCATCTTTCTTTGAGGAGCCTGCTTTCGTGTCTCGCCGACTCGGATTCACACGGAACCTCTGTCAGCCGCTAGACAACTCGATATCTTGAAGGCGAAGGCATGCAAGCATTGACAATGTTCATACGGCGGTCGATGATCATGTTCTCGGGCGCTAGACAGCTAGCATCGGGAGAAGCATCTTGTTTCTCCTTTCCGTGGTCCCCACTTTTGCCGTGCCGCAGACTAGGCCCGCTTGGCAATAGCGTCACATCTGTGACGTGGTTCTCGCCAAAGGGTTAGTCAGCTCGCTCTAGCATTGTAAGGCTTCAGCCATATTGTATACTTCGCTGTTTAATTAATCTTTTAGTTTTTTCCTATTATTTTAACTATTTACTATTTGCAGAAGTTCCAACTGCTTTTTTTAAGGCTTATATATAAAGTTAATAATAGCTTTATATATTTTTTTATTATTTAGCTAGTTTAGTATCTTAATATTTTTTGTCAGGCGCAATTGAGCTAGGCACGAGGCATCAAGGATTTGGGTCAGAAGAGTGCTTATTCTCCAGTGTGCTAATAATGCAAGACTGAATCTTACCCCCTCCCGCCTTCTGCTCGCGGGGGTTTCAAACGCCGTCCTTTATAGGCTACTAGGGCCTGCAGCACTCCCGGGAGACGGAACGTTACATTTTTTTATTTTAATATACTTTTTAAAAGTTTCTTAATTTGCTTTTACCAATGCTAATTATTTATAATAAAGTAAAAAACTTCAATTAAAAAAAATAAATTTCAAAACTTAGTCTTTTAATATTATTTTAAACAGATTACAAATATTACAGCTTAAATTAAGGCATTTTAAATTGTTTATTTAAGTTAGTTGTATATTCGGCTTTTTGTTATATTAAATATAAGCTTATTGTTATAAAAGTTTGCTTTTGAAAGCTTTTTTTATAGTTTTTTTTTAGAAATTTTAAAAGCTTTATTTATTAAGTGTTAAAAAAAAGGACGGAGATTTTAATAAGGACTAAACTTTTTTATAATTAAAAAACTAGGTTAAATTTTGCCATGTAACTTTTTGCTAAAGTGTTAGCTTTAGGCTGCTTATATAACGGTTTTAATTTTCATACAGTTTAAAGCTAGTTTTAATTGGGTTTATTATAAGCTTATTGTTATTTTTTTAATAAAAACTTATTTTTTTTATAACTTATTATTATTATTATTATATTTATTATTAAACGCTAAGTTTTTAAGCGTTTATAATTATATAAAAGGACCGCTTATATTTTGATATTTCTTTTTGAAAAAAAAGAGAAAGATATGTTCGGATTAAAAACAAAACCAACTAGCATTGTAAACCAACACACCAACACACAATACTCAAAGGCAACCCAACCCAACATATCATCCTCTGCCAGGTCTTAGTCTCCGGTCGTTGGTGGCAAGTCTCCCTTCTTAATCCATGGAACACGCTATTTTCGAATGCAACCAGGGCCCTCGTCTGGGGAATTGGGTCATATGGGACACGGTAGTCATTGTTGGCATTATAGAGTTGAGTTAGTATTTAATATACTGCAAATGAAGCAGTTCCAACTGGATTTTTATATTAATAAAAAGCAATTTAAAAAACATTGCATTTAAAATGTTTGAAAAATTAAAGTTAAAATAATAAAAAATAATAAAAGTTAATTTAAACTTTTATTTTTTAAAAAATATTAATTGAAAATAAAACAATTTAAAAACTAAATAAATAAAAACAAACATATAATAGAAACTCCATTATATAATTACCCAGCTGATTTAGAATTAAATTAAAAATACCGTTTTTTAAAGAAATGAAATATAAAAAAAAAGATTAATAAATAAATAAAACTATGTAACAGAAACGCATTGTGTAATTACCCAACTGATTCTTTGTTTTCCTGTCCTTCGTCCGCCGGCGCTTTGTCCGCTCCGCTTATCACTTCATACAGCCGGCCAGGGACACATTGGAGCATGAAGCATAATAATTACCAGTCATAAACCTCTCGACACTAATGACCTCGCCGCTTCGGCAACACATGGCATCCAATTGCTCAAGTTCACCGTGTCTTGTCTGCGGGAGCCGATTCTACGCAGTCTAGTGTTTGACCGATGCTGCCGCTGACCGTACACGCAGGCATGCTGCATTTTGATGCGGTGTTAGAGAACCTTGGAATCCACTCCGGTCCTCACATTCTATGCAGGTCCATAGACCTATCCAACCACCGCATGTACCTTTGCTCAGTCCATTTTCTGGGCAATTCAGGTGAGCAAATGTCATTCTATCAAGTCGCATGCGCCGAGATGGATCTGTCCTTCCGCGGAAAGGCTGAGCTTAAGGATTTGAGCCCATTGAAGGGTGCGAATTCAAAGATGGCACACGTAAGCTCTATGACAATAGATTTGTAGATGGGGCCGAGGCTTGTATTTTCTGGGGTCTGCACTACTACTACTACTCTATCTAGAGTCTAGTTAAGGACAGCTGAATGTTGACGAGGTGAGAGATGCTTTCAGCGAAACAAGGCAAGAGATGTAGGAGGAGTACCGAGAGGGTCGATTGCGCGTAGTAGACCGCATCCCAGAGAGTTAGCAGGTATTGGAGAATGCCAGTTAGTAATTATGGGGAGGGGTCCAACGGAAAGAGACACCAAGGTGAGGAACTCAGTCGATGCGAAATTCATCTAGCTGCCTCCTGGCCCTAAGCGACGTACTAGCCGAGCACTGGAGCCAGGCCAGTGTAATTGGCTAAGTACCTACCTAGGTACCTACCACAGGTACTTGAGTACATGCTTGGGCCCCTGAGCGCCTGGGTATAAATGAAAGACGCTGAGAGGGCTTTAAGATGGATGCCGGCTTTCGCCTTGCCTCTTGCGGCCGTATCTTGGTCAGTTTCTGACGTGCTGGAAATTTATTTGGGAGGCAGCTCCAGAAACCTTCGTTAAATGCCAGAGACGGGACGGGTCGTCATCTTTGCCTCTACAACACTTGGCACAACTACACGCTTTCCGCCACACTTGCATTCTGGATCTTTGATTGAAAGAATGAGCATCCGCTTCCTCATCCTTTCGGACACTCACGACTCGGCGTTCCCTGACCCGGGGACACTCCCGGCCGTGGACGTCGCTATTCACTGTGGCGACCTCACCATGATCGGTGGCCTATCCTACTTCAGGAAGGCCTTCGAAGAGCTGTCAAAGTACCCAGCCGAACTGAAGCTCGTTATTCCGGGCAACCACGATGTGTCCCTCGACCCCGCGTGGTGGGCCAGGAACTTGGAAGAAGATGACGACCCGGCCGAGCCAGAACGAGCCAGGGAATTGGCTGCCAGTTTTGCGAACAAGGGCGTCAGGCTGCTGGAGGAGGGCACGCACAGGATCTCACTGCAGGACGGGCGGAGCTTCACCCTGTATGCATCGCCCTATACTCCAGATTTCAACGGCTACGCTATTGCCTACACCGAGGAGGAGGACAGATTCAACACTGGACCACACACCATCCCGCCAGACGTCGATGTCGCCGTCACCCACGGCCCACCCCTAATTCCAGCGACAAGCTATCGACTAGATCTAGGGCGCTACCACGAGCATTGCGGCTGTCCAAAACTGTGGGCCGCCATTCAGCGAACACGCCCTCGGCTGCACTGCTTTGGCCATATCCACGAAGGTTACGGGACTCAAGCTCTACGGTGGGGGGAACACGATCAAGTAGCGATCGAGGTCGTCTACGCAAGTGATTCTGGGAACACGTCCTCATTGTCTCCGACCGAAGAAGGTACGACGCTGCTGCTTAACGCAGCGATTTTGTCCCATGACGGAGACAATAATAGGCCCTGGGTGGTCAATCTAGCTCTCTGAGCAGAATTTCATCTATCCAGGACGATCTTTAACCACAGTGGAATGGCAGCATTGACTGCAGGTTTCCATCGAGGTTGGAGCCTGGTGATGACGAGGCCATTGCCTACGGGGTTTTCTCTCTCCTTGAACGATCTTGGGACGTTATTCGACTTCTCAGTCGCTAGCAGTAGGTGTTCTGGACGTCTACGTCCAATATTTAGGTGTGGATTTTGTGGAATGGGTGTTGGTGATATGCCACTGTGTCATCAATATTGCAGCAATTTATGGTTCGACGTCTGGCCCTCGTAGGCTAGGGCGAGGCTCGATAGACCAGACGCCGCTGAAGATTCCTTGATCGCTGCCCGGAGCGTACTCATCGTGGACTCTAAGTCACCACCACTCAAGCAGCCGCATGTGCAGATACTCTTGCTATTGGACCCAAAGCACGATAAGTAACATACATCAAGTTCAGTACTGGTCTATATGGAACATAGATTCTTCACATCAATTATTTCATTTGAATTGCTGATGCATTATCAACTGGACTTGAAAGATTCGAATGTATTTACTGAAACTTTATGCGAACCACAATATTCTCTGCCTCAAAAAATATCATCTCCTCGTCAAGTGATGACTACCCCTAGCCACTACGCTTCACCTTCGTCCCGGTGTAGCCCTTGGTGCGCTTAGCCAAGATCAGGTTGCCCTCAACAAGGAGCGCCTTGTCAGCCGGGCAAATCAGAGGGTCGTCCCGCAGACGGCCTAGCCATCTCCCCAACTGCATCGGTGTTCTCATCATCCAGGCGACTTTTCTCAGAGACTGAACAATGTACCCATTCTTTCGCTCCACAAGATCCTCGGCAAATCGAGGAAGACCGAACGCGCGAAACACAGCCGCTGCGTGGAACAACTCCTGCGAATAGAAGTGTGCGGGGATGTAGTCATGGTAGTAAGACCAACTCCCCTGGCTCAGCTCGTGCATGAAGCTACCGATGACCCAGGTGACGCCCTGGACCCCGACAAGACTGAACTCCGGAGTGTCCGGGAGCACGATGGCCGGGCCCTCCTTGCAGACTGTGTAGAGATCTCGGAGCTTGGGGCAGTAGTGGTAGAGGACGGCCGAGTTAGCCTCTTCAGCGAGGTAAATAAGCTGTTCTTGGCAGCGGTAAGCAATAGAGACCCGCGCCTCGCTTGAAATGAGCTTGGCCCGCTTGACAGGCGACAGGCTCTGCATTTGGCCCTGAACCGTAACCTCCTTCTTACCCTTGAGTTCCGTGCTGTCACTGAACTCAAAAGTATAAGTGGGAGGGGTCTTAGGCTTCAAAGCCTTGGTGCTGGCGGCAGACTTGGGGGACATGGTTGTGTTGGTGTGAGAGATAAAAGTTGCAGAAGTGTGTTGATGTTGTGCAGGTAGATGTGATTCCAGTGGGTGGCGATGATGAGAAATTCCCATTGACTGACACAGGAAAACAGTCGCCTTAAATAAATGCAAGATCGCACTCGACTGGAGAGAATCACTGCTCAATATTGTCCTTGACAACGGCCAATCCTGGTCACAATGATGTTGTCCTTGAATGCCGATTAGTGACTACAATGGGTTACAGACAAAGGATTCACAGAAGTGTTGATAGGAGCTCTTTGATACCCCTGAATCCTCTCACCTTTCTCTCCATCAATCAATAGTATCATTGAGCATTTGTTGGTCCGTAGATGTCACTTCATTCTCAAAACAAGATCTTTGTTCCACAAAATTTCTAATGAATGAGTCAAGATTGGAGTTTTCAATTCTGGTTATTGCTCGCGTGCCATTGCACGCTTGAATGGGATGCGACGGCATGGAGAAATAAGACATGCCAATATTTATAACTAATTATGAAACAGAAGCATCATTCAACCAATGGGGCTTGACACTCTATTTCGTGGCCAGGGTCAAGTTCCACGAAGTCGAATACTCATTTCTAACCCTTTCCAGACCTGGACACAATGCCAAAATTGTTACAAATCGGACTATCTCGAACACAAACCCTCATCATCATTCCCTCTATCGGCTTGGGTGTCACCTCTCGAGTCTGGCGCGATACGTTAGCGACAAGCGGGGATGAGACATGTAGAATCCCCGTGGCGAGGCGACGCGCGGGATACATTTCTTCAACCAATTTGTAACGGCCTTTTTCATCGACAAGAGGCTTGCCAGCTTGGTCGAGTCTCGCCTGACCCATACCGACCTGTATGAAAGAGATCATCGGTCGTTTCAAGAATCCCACAATCACGGGGACGACCAGCTCACCTTCACAAAATGCATGTGCCTCGCGATGAGCGCAATCACTACTCCCGCCTCCAGCATTGCCAGGTCTTGGCCTATACAGTTTCTCCGGCCTCGTTTGAATGCTGCTCATTTACGTCAGCCTGGACCCAAGAGACTGCGTGGGCCAAACCAGCCCGACGGCGTTTGTAAGGGATGGTTGGCTTGCAACAGCACGAAGGCTCGCGATGCAATAAGCGACGCGGCGGTCAAAGCTACTGAAGAAGTGAGGATTATATTGTCCCAAACTCACCTCGCCACGCCCCAGCAGGAATTTGATCCGCGGAGCCGGCCAGCCAGGCTCAGGCACGAACTCGTCGGCCGAGTCCCCATACACCGCCGGATCACGTTGTATCATGATGGCGGAGTTATAACATGCGCCCTCCAGAGGGTACTCCTTACGCCGTGACTCCCGTCCCCGGACTCGTTAGGCGCGCGGTGCCTGCGGGCGGCCACAGGGGCGCAAGGTGTCCTTGATCACGGCCGAGGCGTGCGGCATCCGGGCCAAGAGTTCACGGCCACCGGGCGAAAGAAGCTTTCTGCGTACTGCGGATGGATGCGTGTCTATTGATTATCGGAAGACTTTTCTCTTTACCGCGAACACTTATTTATAAACACCAGAGGTATTCATGCAAACCGGCTCCAGATTGTAGACGGTGTTCCGCGAACTCACCGCCTCCCAATATTGCCATGCTAAGAAATTTTTGCGAGCCGAAGCGAGTTATCAATCGCGGCTCAAACCAACATACACTACATTATTCCTCATGGCTTCCACTGTGGACTTTCCTACCTGGATAATGAAGCAGCCGAGGTCCACGATTCTCGCCGCTAGGCAGCCCTGATGTCGAATCTTCGGGCTACCTGGACGGGCGCCTGGGTGCTGAAATGATGACCAAACCATTGTCTACTGAATGTACTACACTTAATTGAGTGCATCGTTTGTACAAAGCAGGCTACGCACATATAGTGTGATATGTGGGTTATATTATTCTTGTTCTCTGACGTTCTCACCATTAGATGCTGTGAACTCTCCAAACCACCTCCGTGCAGTTGTGAGCTACTTATTACCCGAGCGCCTTGAATGATTGTTCGTCAGCTCTGCTGTTTGATCGATGGTGTCATGAATCCTAGATGATATTGCGGAACATTTTGGTAGAAATATGTGCCTGACAGTGGGGAGGACTTCACATAGAAGAACATGTTAGCTTAACACAACAAGAATCATATCCATGCCAAGTATTTTCATTTGATATAACGTGGTTTACCAGGTAGTGGAACATATCAGGTAGTGGAACACT
>LJJS01000131.1:0-20666 GCA_001447215.1 Diaporthe aspalathi
CTGAGCGCCGCGTGCGTGGTGTCTTGTGTCGATGTGGGGGGGAGGGGGGAGGGGAGATGGCTCGCTTTGTGACTGTAGATGGACTTGTCCGGGTCTCACAAGGTTGAAAGGAAGGTATAAATGAATGGGTCCTTGACTGCTTGGTCTCTCCTGGTTCGGAACGGGTGACTGTGATACTCTATTTTCCTTTTGAAGCTTGATGCCTAACTGGGCGGGCCTCAAGCTGCGATCCAGCTCGTGCCAAATGTGCGGTCCAATCCTGTCGGAAGGCCGAATGAGGCCGTGGGCTTGACTGCAGACACAGATGCGTGGCAGCAATCCCCGATGCCTGCGGGAACGAAAAGCATCCAACACCCCCACGGAGCAAATGGCAAGCAGTAGTGTACATAGTAGTGGGAAACATTTGAACTCTATTTCGGTGTCTCATCTTTTGCGGGCTTGACTGCCTCGTGACGATATATGACGTTTGATGCCGTGTCGCCAATATTCCTGGGCCTGCTCACGGAATCGTAGAATCGCCGCAGAGCCACGCCGCAAGTGATGGAATCGCGTGCCGTTGAGTTCTCCTATGCGCGCCCGGAAAAGATACTTTCTTACTGCCATTGTGCTACTCCAGTAGGCGGACTCGAATGGCGGACTCGAAGAAGAAGAACTTTCTTCCCCATGTGGACATTTTGCTCTGTTCCGTTCCGCATCAATCCGGGAAACTGAGAGAACATGGAAGATACCAATGATCATTTGTAGCTCACACCTCGGAAGGCACAAGGGGCTCCCGCAACAAAGAACCCGACCTTCAATAAGGTAAAACCGGGAATTGAATAACTTACATGCCACGGCTATACTACCTGCCTGCACATTGGGAGTGCAGGACCTTGAAAGCATCGCAAGTAGGCGTGCCCGGAAGCACAGAAGTGTAAATGTTTGAGAACCGTTGACATTCGTTGGGAAGTTTCCGCAGGGGTGGCGTTATCAACCACGCACCCAGGTACCAATCTTTGACTCAAGCAGCACTTGAGCCGGGCCCCCCTCCCCACCCCTCCCCGCGGGCCGAACACATGGACAAAGAGGCAGCGCCTGTGAGCTGTGATGAGCATGAAGGCGGCGTTGTCGTATGTCACAACACAATTAAGGCGATTACGAGACCACCATGAGCCAACGAACACAGCCATAGGACGGTGTGAGACCTCCCTTGGAGCGGCCAACTGCCGAGGCATTCTCGCCAATATCGACCACTCCGAGGGCAAGGCGATGAAATCAACGGCAGCGGAGACTCACCACTGACTGGCCTGTTGTTTAGAAACCACCGATGTGGGATCATCGCCAGCCAAGCAGGCCCGCTCAAATCAGACCAGCTAGACACAATGTGGCCAGCAAGCCCGCGATCCGTCGTATGGAAAGGTGCCGCACCCCACTGGTCAGAAGAGCGGCGCAATTGGGTGGAAGCTGTCATATCCGGAGTGTGCCCCGGGGCCCAATAAGGTGGGCGCATGTCGGCCCCGTCTGACAGAACGTACCTAGGTAAGGGGTTCCAGCCGACGGGATGGGGTTTGACTCGCCTGTTTTGGTGCAAGCGGGCTGAAAGATGTTGCGGGGGCTTGTTTTCCTCCCGGTTTCCACGGAGCGAAAACATAATTACTTTCTGGTCATCATATTGGTTTTCTCCCAGAGACCTGGAAACGACCCGCCGATATAGAAGCAACTTACTGAGCCCTCGTAGCGTGGTGATGAGGGAAAAGGACAAGCGACGCAAGTGAGAGACAGCGAGAACGAAACAGGTCTTGGGCTCCGGTAGGCGGCGTCGATCCCGCTGCGGTTGGTGAGTGAGGAGCGTGCGTCGAACTAGAGTGTCACATCATGAAGAGCTGTCAAGATGAGGCGAACACTGCCTTGTCCAATCGAACTAAGCATCGCCCGCCATGCAATTAGACCCATTGAATGTGATAAGTGTTTGCCGAGTCCAAATCGGCATGTGTTTAGAGCAGGAGAGCAGATACACGCGCAAATCTGTGCCTGGATCGGCCGGCCGCGTGGGTAGAGGCTGTTCCGGCTGTCGTGAGTCGGCTCTCTGGGCGATGGAGTACTGGTATCTGTGCAAGAGTCTGATGCCATGCAGTTTCTTTCACAGGCGTTTGTGTGTCCTGGGACGGTGGCGGGTTCGTGGAAAAGCCGGGTTGTGCAAACCCCAATGCAGGTCATGCTAGAACTCGCGCTGACTTGGCCGGTGAAGAACGCCTCCATTAACCCAGACATGACCAGTGATGCTCATCAACTCGTATTCGAAAGCGGGTGTCGATCAGTTCAAGCGCGTGATGCATTTGGTCGCATACGGGCCAGGTTGTTCTGCTATGGCCGGCACCATTTCAGACATCTTGACCGGCCACGGACAGATGGACCTGAGCGACAGCACAGTTCTCAGCGGGACCGTCAATCGTACAATCACCAGCAGAGCCCGATTCCAGTCATGGACAGAGCATCACAGAAGATTGCAGTTGTTTGACTACTTCTAATGACAGTAAGGCTACATGTGTATTATATGGCGATAGTATCAATCAACGCGATACGTCGTACCAGTGCCAAACCCCCGGGTCTCGCTATCTGTTGGGTTTCAGGTGTCCAATGCGCACCACGAACACATGACCACGGTGATTGACCTGCTACCCGCTCAGGGAATCCTGTGCAGACAAACAGCTCTGCCGGGTGTCTTCAATGAATGGCGATTTCAGAGATCCATTCGCATCAGATGGCCATCAGCACACTGATAGATTAGCAGTCTCTATGGTTCCAAGGCTCGGCGTCAAGGCAATCACCATCTAGAGCTCTCGTCTCCCCAAGGACCCACTTGCTCTGTAAAACACTTGAGAATAAATTAGGGTTAGTCTTGGAGGGAAAATGTCGGGAGTCCCTAGGGTGTGGTTGCTGTTCGGCCTGCTCACATGGGCAATCAAGACCCTCTTTCATCGAGATCTTGACATTCGCCATCGCGCAGACATCAAGCCTCGGGTGAGAAATCTAAGGCAGACATGAAGACACGTGTGTGTGTGTGTGTGCATTCCCGGGAAGAGGAGAGCTCGGGGCGACGTCGCCATCGGGCTGTGACGGCTCAGCCTTCTCATTGGCCGGGAGCCCGGCGACCGTTCCGCGGGCTATGATTGGCTTGCGGGGCTCGTCCGGTATCAACAGGGCCTTGATGCACGAGGCTAGGCAGTCCTGCTGGCGACTCTCCAATCTACTAATAAACGACGAGGAGCACTCACCAGGAGGCTTTGATACATACCTCTACAAGCACGCCACAGAGTACATGGAATTAACTGCTTAGGCTGCGTTAAATCGGTACCCGTACATCCTCTCTACTATGTATAACCCTCACAGCTGCCTCATCATTCCCACTCCGCCCAATGGCATCTTCAGCCGGAGTAACAACCGTCGACCAATAAAAGGCTCAGTCGGAATACAAGCCGCTGGCCAATCAGTTGCCATCATCGATTCACTCCGCGCGCCAATCAGGCTCGTCGGGCCAAGCTGGGCGAGGAACCTTCATTTATGGCGCCCGCAAGCAAACATCTGACACATTCTCCAGGACCCCTTCGGCAGTCTTCCAAGGGTTGCCAGAATGACATCGCCACAATTCTCGGGAGGAAGAGACCATGTCCATCGCGTGGCCCATGGCAGGGTCTGGCGCGCTCGCACGTACACAGAGACGCACGCAGACTCCGGGCACGCAGATCAACACCGTCGGAAGTGCCCTCAAGTCATTGCCCCCTGAGCCCTCCATCATCTTCCCCATCCCCCACCTTGTTCCTCATCGTCGCCTCTAGCGTTCATCAATATCCGGAGTACTGTGGTGTCACTGCAGCCAGGGAAAACTCTTACTGGTCCCTTGGTGCTATCTGGACCCTGAATACAGAAACGAATTGACTTTGGGACCGCATCTGTCACTCCTCGAGGCTGGCTACCTACCTATGCTGATAGGAACACCCCGGTTGCGAACCGGACTCGATCCTACCACTATGTATCACTACCCTTACTCCATGTCTTCCCAGCTCCGGGGACTCTCCGCCGTCCAGGTACACATGGGAGAGTTCTTTCCGGTACGAGCCCAAGTTTCCCATCAAGAGAGCTCCCTCGGACCCGCCACCTCCCCATCCAAGCTGACCCTTGCACTCCCGCCTGTTCTCGGCAAACCGCATGCCCACCACGGCGCAATTGGTCCTCCACAGCGGGGGCAAGAAATTGTGGACTCGTGCCCTGGTCCAGGTTCCCGGTGTACTTTTTCGGCTTGAGCTCGTTGACTTGCTCCGCCCCTCCTGTGCTCCGACGTGGCGACCATACCAGACAGAGACTGGCCCTGTCTCTAGACTGCCCATCTCCGGAACTGGTGCCTCGACACCCTCCAAACCACAGACATCTGGACGTAACTCCAACCCGAAGACGTACCTCCAACCCCATCTGACTTCATCGGCAAACCGCACACTGGCGCCTGTCGCACACAGCATGGACCCCTGAAAAAGGTCTAAACCTGAAAGCTGATGCGACCCGAGTAGCCCATCAGTAACCAGGCCAAGGGCCAGACACCAAAGGTGCGTTTCTGTTTCGCGGCCGCAATCATCGATGCTCCCCGCCACATCTCGTCACCAACACCCTCGTAGGGTTGCTCATGGACTAACGTCATTTTAATACACCCGTTGTCTAGTCCTTGCCCTTGCTGCCACCTTCCCGCAGCCCCTGCGCGACCTGTGTGGTTCGCCCGTCGTCAGATGTTGCATGAGGGATGGGTTTTGCCGGCCCCTCGCCACCTGTGCCGACCTGGGGAATTTCCTGTTGCCCCCACAGGGTCGATAATCTTGCCTGGAATGACCGGGTACCACCAGTATTGCTTTGGGAGAAAAAAAGAATAGCCCAGATATAACCTCCCCCCGAGCACTATCCTTATTAAGATAATCCGCGCGTAGAGGTCAGACACAATTCAAAAGACAAACTCCACCGCGGACACCCGCTTACTCTGGTGACAAGGATACCAAACGAATTGATCCCAATTCAAAACAGCCAGATAACCATCCCCACGCTGCTATATCTGCCTTACACCCATACACATGAACCCCCGTTAGCAACAGCAGCACAGCCACTCGGGCCAAACCTCACGAGCCTCGACTATATTCGACCTATCCTCTGCGGCAACGCGCACCCACCACAGGCCCCAGGCGAGGCACATCGTGACCTCCAGGCGGAGATGTCGACGCAACCCACGATGGCGCGCCCAGACATAGCGCCGTCGCAAGGTACTGCGCTACCATACTCGTCTGTCTCCCGCAAGGCGCAAGCTGCGGAAAGCTTGCCCCCACTGCACGCCTCCTCAGCCGATCCACATACGCCATCAACCATGATGGGGCCGTTCTACGGCCACCAAGCACCTGTCCCAGACAATGGCCAAGTCTATCCAATGTACCCCGAGCCGCTTTATGATTTCAGCAATACCTTCCACGGCGCTGCTGTTGCCTCCGGAGGACCCAGTGGCCAACCTGCCGTGGGATTCCCGACAATGTACCCAACCGAGGAGGGCTATCCGCATGGCTGGGAAAATGATATCCTGGGCAACCTAGAGCTGGCATTTCCCCCCACGCCGGCGGGCATCGACCGAGGCGAGGGAGGACATGGGATACAGCCTCAGACCTCGTGGGACTGTGGGGTCCAGGCATACCCGGCCATGATGGGTAACCCCATGGCAATGGCCAACCCCATGCCACAGTATGTCCCGGTAGAAGACCCGATGGGCGGCTGCCACGAACCTGTCAACTGGACTCAGCCGCAGGTGGGACAAGCATCACCATCCCCCAGCCTAAGCAGCTACTACGCCTCGTCGCCGGCCAGCAACTGCGGGCAACGATTCTCCAGACACAACAGCTGGTCGTCCATCCCAGCCTCGAGGGTGGCTGCGGCTGAGCAGACCCGGTTCGATGCGCGGTTCCGGCCAGGACCAGACCAAGCAGACAGCCCAGCCGCCGGTCAAACAACCCCGGGAGGGACTGTAGCCAACGGTGCATTACATATAGCCACGGAGTCAATGTCGTCTATGCCCGGCAAAAGGACTGCCCCCCAACGCGATCCGATGCGGAGCCAGACCATGAAGACAAAGCAGGCAGCGAACCCGGAACAACACATAGGCATATTGTCTCCTGCTGCCTCTACGCCTTCTCCAGAGGCCAACTCTGCCGCCGCCGCCTCCTACCAGCCAGCCCCCCAGGCCATGCGCCGCACTCCGGACCAGCAGACCCTCAAGAGCAGCGGGAAGAAGGCGCTCCAGCCCGCCCGGCGCGCAGCACACAAGAAAGACACAGCGCCAGAGCAAAGCCAGGGGAAGCAGCTCCAGCCCCGGGTCGCACCCTCGCCGCAGCCGCGGCCGCAGCAGGCGCAGGCGCAGGCGCCGGCGCAGGAGCAGGAGCAGGAGCAGACAGCCAGGCCGACGGCGCAGAGGACGCGCAACCGCGACGCGGCCAACAAGTGCCGGGCCAAGACCAAGAAGGCGGTCTCGGAGCTCGAGTCGACGGAGCGGGCCGTGAGCATCGCGCACCGGGAGCTCTCGGAGACGGCGCGCAGCCTGCGGGACGAGGTCCTGCAGCTCAAGAACGAGCTGCTGGCGCACGGCAACTGCGACGACGCCGTCATCCAGGAGTACCTGATTAGACAGGCCCGCATGGTGGGCGGGAGCATCGGCGCGGGGGCGGCGACGGCGCCGGCGACGGCGGCAACGCCGGCGCATCAACAGCGGCACCATCAACATCAGCATCGGCATCAAGACCATCATGGAGCCCAAAACCGTAGCCACATCCATAGCCAAGATCAGCCGCACCACCCGTATTAGCAGCATCCCTCGTAGCAGCAGCAGCAGCAGGGGGGCGGCGGCGGCGGCGGCGGCGGCCCGTAGCTCGCCTGGCCGCCCCGTTCCCCTTACTTAGCCAACTTCATTTCTCCCCTTGGACATCTGGATGGGGCCAAACCATGGGGCCCTTTCTCGACGACAATGGCCGCTACCTTCAGGCGCTCTATTCATCACCAACAACGGATTGCCCATGTGCCTTGGCTAGACTAGGCTTAGTGGGGCGTTGACTCGCGACGCTTGGTTGTCCCAGTTGCGGCCCTGACCCTCAACAGGAACATGGTACGTACGTGACACTATGTTGTACGACGGGTAGTACAAGGACGGCGTGGCCCCTGGCAAAGGTTCTACGGTACCTAATCTCCCCCGAGGCAGGAGAATCGCGCGATGGCACGTAGAGTTTGCCACTGAGCGTGAAAGCCTGCCTGATATGTCGTTGGTGGCCGGTGATAGCGCTTGGGAATGCCGGTTGAAATGGCTCCTTCAACGTCTTGTCTGGTGTCCTGCTCTTTCCACTGGTTCGACTTCTTTGTTTTTCTTCCCTTCTCTTGCTGACTGTTCTTTGCCGCCTCGGCTGTGGCCTCGGACGGTTGTTCTCGTCACTTGCGCTCTGTCTTGTGGAATGGGCTCGGCTCTTGTTGGCTGGCAACAAGAACCGTTTTGTTTTTTTGGGGCGTGGTGGGCGGCGCACTTCAGCCTCTTTCTCTGATTTTTTTGTTTCTTTTGTCTTGTCGAGGGGCCAAAACAACAGATCTGGTTTGATGCCAGAGTTTGGGAACTCAGACCGGTCTGGCGCGGGTCTCGCAGGCGGCGATGAAGGGCTCTTTGGTTTCTGGAGGGCGTTTGAATTAGGTATATAGGATCGATGGAAGCTAGAGTTGGCCCTCCAACTGCGAAGGAAGATTGGATCTCGCATAGGGTCTACTTCGGCTTTTGTGTTCATGGTCAGGCTTTCCGTGGCACTCGTCATGCTCTTCCAATCGCTCCTTGCCTCGCCGCCGCCTCGCCGCCACCTCGCCACGTCCGGGATCGACTGAGCGCACGGTATACACGACTAGTGTGCCGCGAAAGAAGGAGTCACTCGCGGCTGACTATCAATGGATGGACCGGCGAACTGATTTCGATTATGGACTAGGTACATAGGTACTCTACGAGAGCCTCGCGGTACGTTTCCCCCCCGTCCATGCGATGTGTCTGATTCATCGTCCCTGTTTGTAGACACAAGTATCAATGTAGTCGAATCCGAAGATCTGGGTCACTATGGGCCTCGGAGCCTGAGGTGGCCCATGGTCGATCAACGTACTTGGACATAAACCCTTTGCTTGTCGCGGACACGCTGTCCACGCAACACGCTGTCCACGCAACACGCTGTCCACGCAACACGCGTCTGGGCGACGCTCTCTTGTAACCTCCCTTCTTTTGACCCAGGCCGATGCCAGCTGGCGTAGACGATTGTAGTTCCGGGGATTTGACAAAATTAGTGGAGCGAGGGAACAGGCAATGTTGACCCTGGTGGAGCGTGTGGTGTTCTTTTTGACAGTTCGAATTCCCGTTTCCCCTCAAAAAGCTTCCGGGCTGCTATTAGTGTAATTCACAGAAAAATCCAGTGCGGATTTCCGGGTCCGCACTCGGGGAATGAAAGAATAGGGTAACCCGCCACGCCAGATCGTGATGCGATCCGTAGTGTTTTGTGGTATTTTTTTTTCTGGCTACACACGGTCCGGGAGTTATCTACGAAGTATACTGTGTTCCCGCGCACTTGGTGGTCCCAGTGACAGGCGCGGCGAGCAATACTGACGTTTGCCTGTTCCTGATTGGTGGCCGTGGGGCTTACGTACTCTGGAGACGCAGAAGTGGAGGGGGCGAAAAGGAACGTCAGTTTCAGCTTGGGCAGTCGGTAGATTCGGCCCTTGGATTTGCGTGTAACCGCTGCGCTCATCACCCCGAGTCCATCCCCCCTGCCGCCTCGTTCTGAGAACAACGCCTGCGCAACGGCAAGGGAGACATTATTGGCAACATCAATAGCTTATCTTTAGCGAACTCGGCCGGTGGGCATTAGACAACATCACTGACGAAGAGGACGCACCGGGAGGATCATCGTGAGTTGAGTCACGTTGAAGCGAGATTGGCAGGGCCGTTCATTGCGGAAGAGGACTACAACTCGATTAATTCCATTCAGCCAGCAGGTGCCTGCTCTGCAGCATCAGACCACGGAAATAATGTCTTCACCTACGCTGCCTATGGGAAAGAAGAAGTATCCTCGCATACTGCCTGCGCCGAGACACGGCGAGGGTAGAAGTGAAGGAAGCCCCGTGCAGCTTGAAGGCACACTCCCCCCGAAGAGACAGAAGAGAGCGGGTCGATTCGCTTGCGACGCCTGTCGATCCAAAAAGTCCGCGGTAAGGCTTTTCCTGTTGTTCCTCCCCCTGGCCTTCTATTGGCGGGATGGCTCCGGCCTTCACGCCCTGGGCCTTCTAAGGTGGCGGCACCCTGACATCGATGGGGCGGACCCATCTGAATGCTGGTACACTACATGCCTATAAGCATACATATATACACCCTCTGATTGTGGACGGCCTCCTCTTCCTCTCGTGCCCAGGAACGAGGGGACGAGCAACGATCACCGACGTTGTTTGCCCGTGTGCCCTTGCAGTCAAGACTGCCAGCCAGCCCGGCTGGCCAGTTCAGACAGACCAGACAGACAGAACAGACAGAACAGACAAACAGACAACCGGACAACCCGTCGGTGAGACAGTCAGACAAGAGTCCATGGCAGACCATCCGCTCCCCTCAATCCATACGCCTCCATCCAGGCACACCTGTTATCACCCATTCATTCACTCGTGCGCAACATTGCCGCCGCGGCAGAGTGTCCTCCTGCCTTCCAGCCCTGGGACACTGTGCCCCCTAGTCTGCCAGAGAAAATGCCAGGCTAGCACTGAAATGGTGGCTGATCTGGTGCTCTGGATGACGCAGGCTTGTGACTGGCACTCGCGTGTGTGCGAATGGATGGTGTGAGTATATAAGTGTATATGTGTGTGTGGCCAGGTATGTGTATTGGGCTCGTGGGTGTGTGTGGCGCTGGGGATAGTGCCCTCTCTGTTACCTGTAACGGCCCACAGGGGCTGCTTCAAACAGACTCGCTCGCCTGGCTACCTACCACCAATCTCGGAGTACGATAGGCTTGGCCACTTTGTTGGTCTAAGGCTTACCGGACAGTTTCCTCCTCAGCCCTGACCCCCCCTCATCACACTCCACAAACCCCCTGCCGTGCCTAATGCCTCAAGTCAAGCCATCCGCGACCTGGAGACACATCTGACTTCTCTACCCCCTTGCTGCAGTGTGACGGGCAGAAGCCAACCTGCTCCCAATGTGTTCGGCGCGAGACCGTCTGTGTCTATAGCCCCCGAACCGAGATGAACGCCGAAGAACGGGCCGAGCTGGAGCTGCTGCGCCAGCAGAACCAAGCCCCTAGGGGTGTCCCCGACAGCGTCGACGGCGACGATGGGGACCTCCTCCACCGTCTCAAGAGTCTGCCCGAGAACGAGGCCTTAGCGCTGCTCCTCCGCGTGCGGTCCGGGGCTCATGCTCGCGAAGTAAGCTCGGAACTGGGTCCGGGCCCGACAGCGGGTCACAAATGTTCCCCTACCAGCTTTCTAACGCTTGTCGTGATCATCCTAGAGCACTGTGACTGCGCGGAGCATTCCTCCGCCCTCGCGAACGAGCGTCGAGTTCGAGCTTATGCACCGACACCCCATACTATACCCTGTCATTGCTGCTCAGGAGCTGCCAGAGATACAAGTGTCCGATCTCAGGGGACTGCCGTCCCTCGAGCAGGACTCCGAGGCGAACGAGTACGTGCCCACACTGTCCTCCGCGCTTTATCAGATGTGACCCCACGGGTCTGGCCTCAGGTGCTCTTGGGCAGACACAAACAAAGGCCCAGCCCCTTTTTCGGATCCGGGGCCGCCCTACGTCTCCTCACGCCCGTCCGCAGGTGACTGACAATACCGGTTTTTCCGTCTCAGATTCTCTCCGCGGCGACCCTCGTCCCGCCGACCCTCTCCCACCAAACGCGGTGTCCATCAACACTCGCCTGCTGAGCCGGTCATCGTCTTGGACGGCCTATGTGACGAACGGCTCGAGCGCATCAGGATCTTCAACTGGACAGAGGTTCCCATCACAAATGAGTTGGCAGCGAGGCTCATCTCTTTTTATTTGACTGTTGACCATCCGATCCTGGGTCTTTTTGATGCAGACCTGTTCCTGGGCGATCTCGTGGCCCACAAGACCGAGTTTTGCTGCCCCCTGCTCCTCTGCGCCGTGCTTGCTTTCGCTTCTGTACGTAGACTGGGCCATTCTCCTCTTATTGTGTCCAATTGGCTTCTCTCCCAACTTCCGGGACCGCTGACGCTGACGATGGCCCTTTCTCCCGGATAGCAAGGCTACTCGAGCATCGATGCCGACACGGCCCCTCTGAGTTATGCATTCTTCAACGAAGCCCAACGATTACACAGGGAGGAGCGCACCGGCAACCCGCAGTACCAGTTCGCAGTCCCCAACATCGCCGCAACCCAGCTGCTCAGCCTCGCGGCGACCTGTCATGGCCGCAACGAACTGGCGCTGGATTATATGATCGAGGGCATCCAGCTGGCACACCAGAATGGGCTGCTTTCAGTTAGCAAGAGGCATTCAGCCCGCAATTGGCTCGATGACCACGTCGACTATGTAAGGGCCGCGTCGCACACGGCATGGGGCACCTTCTGCAGAGCTACGTAAGTCTCGCGGGCGTGACTGTTTCGGGAAGACCATTTCTGTCCCCGTCGTCTTTCATGCCATCCCTGGAGATGGTGTTGTGTGGCCTTCTCCCGTCCAGGTTCCTGGCCCCAACGGATCAGAATCGGGGCGAAGATGCAGGCCATTGGCGGACCTATTTGTCATCTTATGTTCGGCTAATTTGTTCCTCGTTTCGCCAGGATCCTCGGTATGAATTACCAGAACGCCTATGTCCACATACCTTCGTGGCTGCCAATCCCAGGCACTGCCATTGTTCGCTCCGACGGCGAATCGGAACCTTTCGAACTCCCAGCCTACATGGGCCGTAGCTTTACCGAGCTGTGCAAGCTGACGCCACTCGTCAACGAGATGCTGTACGAATACTATGACAGTGGCGACGGCGTGGCCCCGACGAATCGCGCCTCATTCGCTTTTGCCCAGGCCCTGTACGGCAGGATGCTGGACTGGGCCGACGGCCTGCCCGTCAGCATGGCGCGCGGCGACGGCATGCCCCACCACGCCGCCGTCGTCCACATATACTTCCACACGGCCGTCCTGGACCTGTTCCGCCCGTTCCCCTACCAGCGGCCCGAGACGCCCTACAGGCTGGAGTGCTTCCCGGCCGAGGACCCGACGCCCGAGGGCGTCTGCAACGCGTCCGTGAACCAGCTCAAGCACCTGATCCTCGTGTTCCGGTCCCGGTTCCAGTGTGCAGTCTCCACCATGCTGTGGCAGAACGCCCTGCTGTACGTCGCAAACGCGTGTCTGCCCCTGCACCGCGCCACTCCCCAAGCTGCTGGTCCCGCCGTCGACGGAGATACCGTCGACGGCGCCGACAAGATGGAGGGCGTGAGGCCGACCGCTCTGGTGACACCCATGGACGAGGAGATGCTCGAGGACGGGGCAGAGGAATCAGGGGCGGATGCGGGCCGGCGCAAGTGGTTCATGGCCTGCATAGACGCCCTGCGGGCCCTGGCGCCGCAGTTCGCGATCATGGCGGGCATCGTGCAGGGGATCCTGAGCATGGCGATCCTCAGGGGCTCCATCGCCGCCGTCGAGGGCCGCGCCATCATGGACCAGCTCAAGGCGGACACCGAGGTCTCGGCCCGGATCCGCCGCGAGCACTTCGCCTCGCGCAGCGACATCGACGGCAGGGGGCCATCCCAGGCGGAGATCGGCGACGCCGGCGTCTCCGACGACCAGAAGGCGTCTGGCGGCAGCGGCGGCGGCATGGGAGGGCAGCCGCGGCAGCAGCGCGAGGACTCGGAGGCCATCGGCAGGGTGGCCTACGGGTCGTCCAGGGACCGCGAGGGGCTCCACCCCGGCTCCGGCGCCGGCGGGCTCGTCAACCTCCCCGGCGCGCGGCCCCGCGGCAACCGCTTCGTCATCGACCTCAACGAGGCATCCGTGAACCCGAGCGCCGCGTCACTTGACGTGCTGGGCCGGGCCTTTGACGAGCTGGCCATGTTCGATGAGTTCCTGACTGGTGGCGACTGACGACGATAATGATAACAGTGAATATCTTTGTCTTTTATAACCATGTGGTCGAACTGGGGTGTGTGACAGACTGCGGCAATGATGCAATTGGACGTGGCGTGAATATCCGTATTGGGACAGTATGACGGGTTTATGCGATCGCTTGTGGAACGATGATGATTTGTGAAAGGGGACTTTGGGGGTGAGGCAAAAAACTTTCGGGTTGCTGCTTCTGGGACCCCGATGTCATCCAAACTTGAACACACGGCAGAATGCTTACGGACCAAGCATTTGTTGCTTTTGAGGCTTTTTTTCCCGGGACTACCGAGCAGCTCTTCTTTTCCCAGGCGACTCTTCAAATTCCAGACATGTGGGCGTGAACGTCTGTCTTAGCCAACTGCATTCAACGGCCCTGATCTCTGATTTCGTACCCTTGAAAGGGCGCCCGGTTTGTCAGAAATTGTGTTTGGTTGCAGACCCTTCCCTTTCGTTTCACCTGCGATGTATTAGGCGTACCCGGGATGGTCCGCGAATAGCCTGTCGCTGGCCTGGCCCGATGTATTGCTAGTCTCCTGCTCCGTAATAGTCGGTGGGCCTGACCTTCTGCTGCATGTTGAGGCTGGTGTTGGACGATGGAAATCCAAGAAGCAGGTTATACCTAGGTGTCAAGTGTGTTACTTGCGCGATCAAAGAACCTTGCGCGTGGCCCAGGGACCAGTGCATTAATACCCCTGGGTGTTTTCTGACACCGTCAGCAGTTGGTCTTGGGTTCAGAGCTGACCGGGGGGCAGATCAGGCGAGCTCAACTCGGCTGCCACTGTTCATCATGGCGTTCTCATCCGGCTAGTCTCGTTGTGTTCTGACTAGAACATTGAATGGAGCTGCGATATTATGAGTGGCGCCGGCACAGGCTTCCTCGAGTATATGTACGCTACCTACCTAGGGTATGCGGGTCTTGCCGTCGCCCAAACTCGACACTTCGCTGGGCAGACACCTCGAGCTCCGACGTGGTCAAACAGCACAGACAGAGCTATCCATTGGCGGACAACTCAGATCGGACTAGTGGCACAGCTGCTCTGATATACTTGAACCAACTGTAAAGTGTCTGGGTCTAAGTATATCGATCCCACCCAGTCCTCTCTATCAGACCACCAACCACGCCCTCCCTGCCCGACCACGTGGAAATGCTCACCCTCCATTTCCATGGGATTGTAGAGGTGGCAGACACATCGGCCCCATCGTTATCACCAGTCGGAGATGAGAGGCCCCTTTCCATCTCGATCCCCTTCAAGATGACAATATTTCGCCACTTTGCGATATATCACCCTGCCAGCATATGCGGAAGTTGAAATCTCGATGAGATACCCCGTAGACCAGCTGCGCTCTCCAGTTGCGCTGCTGGCGATCCTGATATGGTTGGCGCCATGGCATGTTCCCCCTCTCTCCTGCGCACTGTACGCGGGACGGCACGCTCGCGGCCGTCTGCAGTACGCGGATCATGACGGAGTGACTGCAGGCTCGTCGTGCAGAGCCCGCGAAACGTGACGGATTGCCACTTGCACGCAGTAGACCACCGCAAGGAGTGCTGCCTGGGGTGAGGCAGGTGAGGACTCGCCACCCTCCGCGCCGCGCCCCCACACACGGGCTGATGTATCAAAATCAGATCAATCTCGCCACCGGCCAGATCGGCCCAATAGCCAGGCGACGGCAACGTGTTTGCTCAGAAAAAGAGAGGGTCCTGCCATCCTGGCCCGATGCAGCCAGCTAGGCCATCCACTCTCCCGCCGTGTCACAGGCACACCCTCCGTCTCCCCTTGCCGTGGTTTGGAACTCCATCACCACCCTGCAACCCCGGCGCTCAGGTACAGCACGTCGTGCACCACGCCGCCATTGGGCTCGGCCGTCGCGCTGACCGACACCGCACCCGTGACGGGCCCGCCCAAGTCAAGAGAACCCTCCCAGAGCTGATAACCAGGGGCATCCAGTGCAGTAAATAGTCTTGCATCGGCCCTCTGCCGGGTGATCCTCGGCGCCAGTGTCCCCAGCTGCCTCACCGGGGCGGAGATGATGATTTCCACAGACTCGGATGGCCTGGCGGCCACGACGAAGGTCACATGTGACCCCTCGACGGCGGTCCTACTGGGCAGCACGAAGATATCATTCTGCAGCGGGAAAGACATCGGCGACGCCCCGCCGCGAGCTATTTCCAATGCTGTGAATTCCGCGTCTTTCTGGACTGGGACGGAGAGCGAGTAGTACGCGGTCTGTTTGTATACAGAGTTTCCCCTCTCTTGTTTGAGTCTGAGTTCCAGCGGAACGGAGTCTGTGGTTCCACTACCTCCAACCAGAGATGCCTGGACAGGCAGCTCAGTGTCGCTTGCTGCGGAAAGTATCTAAGGGAGTCTTGTCAGCACCTAGGGTACGATATCCGCACAAGGTAGGCTCGCATGCGGAGGACGTACTCGGATTTTCCCTGACAGCTCCAGGTTTCCCCGCCCGTCAAAGTCGAACGTCATGTTGATCGGCTTTACTTCCATGGCCGAGATGGGTGGCCCCAAATCGATACTCGCCGGCACGGTGTTGATCATGCGGCCCATGAGTTCGACACAGGTGGCAAGGAATCCATGACCCAGGTCATACAGCGCCTGCATGGTGGCATTCCCGTCGTTCTCATACAGCCGAAGGTCTGATCGCGTCGTGATGTTGTCGGTTGTGACGAGCGGCCCGCCCTTGTTCCCCGCCCAGTCGATATACTCGTGGACGACCTTGCTATCAAATGCCATGCGGGTGGTATCGAAGTTTGACCCGCCGTTTGTGTTGTTCGGGGTGACGGCAGACTCTGGGACGACATCGGGGAACCCGCCCTGGAACAGTGCGTCAGCGACATTCGTTGGCCTGCTTCGGCAGTGATGGCCGGGTCGGACGGTTCAATGACGGGAAATCACCGGGCACATTCATTCTGACGCACTGCAGGGAGCTTACATGATGGACCGAGCCCATGGTATGGCCACACGCGGTCAGCCCTATGGAGTCGACCTGGTTGAAGCCAGCTCTCTCAAAAAAGACCAGCGTCTCTTCAAGGTTGGTCTCTGGGGCGGGCACACCCGTCTTCGGGTCCTCTCGCAGCGCATCGGCTCTCCCTGGGCGGTAAGGGACTCGCTGCCCACCGCACAACCCCATCGACATGACGGTCCCCACTGCAACAAGATCGGCCACTGGTCCTAAACATCAGTGATCTTCAACTTCTCCCGGCGCCAGATGCAGGATGTCAACGTACTTGAAACAGCATCGTTCACGAACGGCGCCCAGAACGTGAAACTGTCATTGAACGCGCTGCCCGAGTTCTCGCCCCTGGCCGTCTCGAACCCGATGCTCGCGTCGACCCCGCCCGTGCCGGCTTTGACGTCCGCTGTCACGAAGTCGTGGAAGGCGATGCGCATCCACTGCGCCGCCGTCCGCCCACTGTTCGCGGCGGGCTCGCCGGTCTCGGTCACGTAGTTGCTGCAGGGCGTGATGGCTGATGAGAAGTTGGAGGCGTAGGCGCCCCAGTTGTCGACGAGGATGTGCTCCAGAAACGACACCTGTGGCGTTGGGTAGTAGAACGCGGCAAGGCAAGTATGAGCCACCAGCGTCGACGTGATGATGACCGCCTGCGAGTGCATGTTGACGACGACTTGACCCTGGCTGGGTAGAGCTCGGAAGAGAGGAAGGTCTTCTGGACCAAAAGTGCTGGATGTGCCCGGCACGAAACCCGAATATGACTCTGTTCTCCAGCCCTATTCTTGTGTTTTTCTGCCCTCCGCTCTCCTGTTGCCACCCATTCTTTGATATTTTAAGCTTTGCCTTGGTCTCTTCCATGTCGGACCGTCGACGCTACGACACTATAACAGCGTTACAGTCGGATGTCTGCATGTACATCTGGGTGAGGCTACTAATGACCTTTCTCCACAGGAAGGTAGAAGCCACGAACCATGACCCCGGTCAGGTCTCAGTCAGAGGATCCTGATGTTCGTTATTGGTATGGGGTTGGGTTAGTGTTGTGGTCGCTGACAGATACCACCCCAAGACGAGTCTAGTGCACACGATATCGGTCCAATCATTGAGGAATCAGATCCTCGTGCCGGGCATCGCGAATTCTTCTCGGGGTCTAGGCCGGCCTTTTGTTGACTCAAATGTATGTGGCTGTATTATAATCGTGAATCAGCAGTGTTATTATTACCAGTTGGGGCGAGATTGTGGTGTGAAATAGGCTTCGTGTTCAGCTTTGCGAGTGTGGGCTGAAAGTCGCCAGTGATAGACAAGGGGACAAATGCCCAAGTCGTGCGCATAGTGTACATACATATGTACATGCGTGGCAGAGACTCGATATTGATGGCGGGAAATAACACGTACCGTTGCGTTAGGGGCCAAGCGCAGACAAACTACCTAGGTACCAAGATAGGTACACTGGCGATGCAGAATTGGCCGGGAACAACTCTGTGATGAGCCAAAAACGGGTACTTCTCCACGCTCGGGGGGCCAGACGCAACAAGAAGGTTGTTATTTGACTCTATACCCTCCCACAGACCCATCGCGGCCTGGGGCGGAACGACGTGCGAGTTGAGCCCACCGGGACAACACGTCGCTCTTGACGAGTTGCTCCCTGGGATCTTGTGGTCGACACGAGAAAGCACCTGGGGCCGGTCCCGAAGCTGTCCTGTATATATTGAATATCCTTTGGTGACTCAATATTGATGGGTGGCCGCGCTGTTCTGTGGCAGTTCGCAACCGCGGACGGTCTGGGGTTGGTCGCCTCATGAGTTGAGTATGGCTCTGATGTGGGGTTGCGCCTGCAAAGGGCGTCCTGTGGTAAGGGTCCCGTTCCAACACAAGCAATCAGTGCATGGGCCCTACGACGAGTAGCAGCTCGGAGGACGTTTGATCGAAAGTTCCGGAAGCAGAAGTGTTGACTGCAGCTCGTCAGCGCTGTTGTCGGTGGCTCGAGGTAAGCATTGTCCTGTGCTTGTCAGCCGCGGGAGAGGCCCTGCCTGTTTGGTCCTGGGTCCGGTGGCTTTGTCTGGAGACATATCATCTTGTGTGGTAGTAGGCCATTCCAACGTGTCCCCATCTCGTTGAAATTACACTGAGAGAGCCTCTCTGGGAGTCTATCGGCCAAGGGGGCAGAGTTCATCGAAGGCCGAGACTCGGCTGACGTCCCATGAGGTTTTACCATCACCGTGATAATCTTGTGTGTTGCGGGCCCGGTCGAGTGACTGTCTGCCGTAATCCAGGATCCACTCCAGACGTCGAGACGATGGGGTGTGTATCGTGGGTCAATTCGAAGGCTTTGCGGGCGCTTAGCTGGTCGTCATTGTCATCGTTGCATCCGCGCAACATCAGAGAACGATCGATCCCTGAGTCCGGATAATCAGCGCCTCCGCCCCCCATGCATACGCGCTGGGGCATTTCCGGCAGCAAGCCGAACGTCGCCAAGGGAAGCGAGAACAGTGGTGTGCGTGTACGGTATAGAAGCGACGACTCGGAAGAAGTCAAAGGCAGCGCCCCGCGGCGGTCCGCGGCGTGGAAAGGAGAAAGACCAATCACGACCAGCTTGTTAGAAAACGAGCGTGTGCGAAGGGAAGTTTAGCAGGATCAAGGATTAAGCTTCGATGCGGTGGATATGGCGCATGCGGCTCAAAGTGGTGGTGACGTTAGTGTGACGGTTCCAAAAAATCACGACAAGGCATAACGGCGCAGATGCCGGATTTCCACTCCAGCTCTCGACCGGCTTCCTCCATGATGATCTCTTCACATGCTTCGACGACGTTCCAATGACGATGTTGGTCTTGATAATGATGAACCCGACGCTGGATTTCTCGAGTCTTTCAAAATGAGCGCCTGGCCCCTCCGAGCCACCACCTCATCGTTCCTCCGAACCCATCTCGATGCCTCCCTTCCTCCCTTCGAACGTGTCCAAAGGCCTCAATCCTCGGATCAATTGTCGTCAAACATAAATTCAACACAGTTAGACCCCAGCAATATGTCAGACAAACCTTCCAAAAAGGTCAATGGCGACTTGACACTGCCGTTCGACGTCTCGGTCGCCAAATCCCCACCCACGCAGACCCGAATCCCATCCCTCAGGGCCGACCACTTGATCGAGAAGATTGGTACGCCACGTGCCAACGCGGCAGTATCGACCACTTCGCCGGAGGGGAACGAGGATTACACGAGGCGGTTCAAGGACTACACCGTCCTGCAACAACACGTCCTGTTCTGGGACCGGGATGCGGATGGCCAAATATACCCGTGGGACACGTACAAGGGATTTCGGGAGCTGGGATTCAACATCTTGTTCTCTTTCCTCGCGCTGCTCATCATACACTCGAACTTCTCGTATCCGACTCGCCTCGCCCATTCGTGGCTTCCGGACCCGCTGTTCCGGGTCTATGTCGACTCAATCCACAAGGCAAAGGTCAGCCGAGCGGAAACCGCGGACCACATACACGGGCTTTACCCCTTCTTCAGAACCCCAATGCATACCTTTCTGGTCTTGTGCTGACGCGATTCCTGCCCCGTGTGTAGCACGGGTCTGATAGCGAGACGTACGACAGCGAGGGTCGCTTCCGGCCGCAGCAATTCGAAGACATGTTCGCGAAATACGACAAGAGTGGAGCCGGCACCCTCACTTTGACCGAATTATTCCAGCTAATGCACGGGAATCGCAACGTCGCAGATCCATTCGGGGTAAGCACGAGTTCGCCCCGTCCGATACCTCAACATACCACAACAGCAAGAGAACGGTGACTGACAAGGACATCGGCTGCCTTGCAGTGGGGTGCCGCGATTTTCGAGTTCGGCACGACTTGGCTCTTGATACAGAAGGACGGTAAATGCCACAAAGAGGATGTCAGGGGAGTATACGATGTGAGTCTTGTCGGAATACTGCATGGTTCCCAGCGGCTAAATAGGCCCGGTAACGCAACATGGCTGACGACGTGGTCGTAGGGGTCTATTTTTTGGCGGATCCGCGAAGAGCGGACAAAGGGCCACGGGTGGAATCAGGGCTGGGGCATTGGAGGCGATAATTTGGTGGGCAGTGTCAAGATCGAAGCCTAATGGTTGATTGTCTACCTATGGATAGGCCAGATCTGGGTGCTGGCTTCGAGTGGGCAGATCTCTGCCGGATACACTCCACATGACATACGCAAGACATCAACAATCGACGGCTTTTGCCGTGCTCGAAGGTGTTCTCAAGTTTGGTCTCGGGAATCGACCAGCCCAACCTCAATGAAGTACTGCCCGAGCCAACCTTTTGATCATTGGAACTGAAGTATATGAGCATGCGTTTTGCCTCAACACCCTGATCATTCGACCCGGTATGGGGAACTTTAAATCTCCTGGACTACCTACTGCCCCCCCATCACATGCCATGCATGATGGACCAGCGGCGCCCAGTGGAGAAAGCGGGCCACTGGACTGGACTGCCCTGAAGTCCACTGCTATGATCATTCTATACTATGCCACCCACCCTTGCCGTACACCCACCCTTGCCGTACACCCG
>LJJS01001642.1:1073-23453 GCA_001447215.1 Diaporthe aspalathi
GGGGTCATCGAAACGGGTCCCCAGGGTGCCATCGTGTTGGTTCATAACACGCGTTCTCCTCGGTTAGGACAAATTATTGGTTCATAGCGCGAGAATTCTCTCGGCTTCGGCTGGTCGCCGCAAGACGCGATACCCACCGCTCAAAGGCTTCGAGACCGCCATAGAACCCACGAGGGATCCGCAAGCGAAGCACATCATTGCCTCGAGTGGATCAAGCCCACGTGGTCCTGGTGGTACACTAGCGGCCGGCCGATGCAGTCCTCTCGGCAGTCCTAAAAGCTTGAAAATGACGCCGCTTTAACTGCACCCGTAATTGACCACACACCCAGCCACGACACCCATCATCCGATGCAGGTCGATATATGACTCGTGGGCGAGGCCCGTTCCGACGCAGCGCTGAGCCTGCAGGTACCAGCCGTTCAATCGTTGCATCCGAAGGTCCACGTGGGCCATCCATCATGCAGATCATCCGGGCTCGCTTACAATCCCCGCAGGCAGACTCACCAAGCAGTAATATACACACCATGTTCGACGTCTTGGCTTCCTTTGGCTCGTGCGAATGCCAATGGTGGTGGCATCGTGTGCAGCCCTCTGCAACCTCCTAATCAGAATCCACCCAGAGACTCGCTGCGTGGCCAGGTGGGCTCTACTGGCCGCCGGCGCAGGGGTGTGAGGGCCCGCTCGCTTTCTGCCTCGGAGGTGAGTTCCTCATCCGTTGAGATATTGATCAAAGCACCCTATAGTGGACCTGCCAAGTTATAGTAGTCGGGTGCAGTCCAGGTAATCAGCGTCGGGTCTTTGCCGAGCCCACATCCTGCTGTATATCATGGAATAGAGTAGAAATATACACGGGAACGTGGTCCCCTCTCAGATATGTCCTGCAGCCCGGAGTCTTTCGTCCCTTCAGACCAGCCGTCTCTCACAGGTCAATCAACCCCCGCCTAAGAGCACACAGCGCTCTCTAACGCTCCGTGCGTCCGGTCCCGAAGCTCCAGCCAACATGTATCTTGCCAACCTCGCCCTCGCCTTCATGTTCACGGTCGGCCTTGCCGCTCCGGCCAATACCCGTGACGTCCTGCCCACTGTTGTCTTCACCCCCGGCGCGTGGCACGGGACCTGGGCATTCGACACGGTCAGGTCTCAACTCGAAGCGCTGGGGTACCCGACCGAGGCGGTTGCACTGCCCTCGGTCGGCAACACCAACGCGTCCGTTGGCGTGGCCGAGGATGCCGCGGCCCTCGCAGCCGAGCTGTCCACGCTCACCGGTGCCGGGAAGAACGTCGTCATGGTGTGCCACAGCTACGGCGGCGTGGTCGCCTCCGTCGCGGTCGAGGGGTTCGGCTACAAGGACCGAGCGGCCGCTGGGCTGGGCGACAACGGTGTCATCATGCTGGTCTACATGACTGCCTTCGCGGCGCCGGCGCAGACCAGTCTCCTCGATGCCCTCGGCGGCCAGTACCTCTGGTGGATGAGCCCAGATGCAAGCGTGAGTGCCCCCGGCTATCGGATTCTTTTTTTTTTTTCGGCCATCAGTAGGCACGGATAGACTGACCACTCGCAATGATTACTGCAGGGCGAATTCATCACCGCAACCAACGGAAGCCAGGTCTTTTATGCTGACGTGGCGAACGAGACACTTGTCGAGGAGGCTGTCGCTGCTCTCAAGCCCGAGCCTGCCCGGATTTTCTCCGACGACAATACATACGAACCTTGGAATAACGGTGTTGAGGTTGGCTTTTTCTTCACGGAGCAGGACCAGGCCATACCACTCGCAACTCAGCAGTCCATGGCGGCTCAGTTCCCAAGTGGCTACGTCTCTTATACCATGAACAGCTCTCATTCGCCATTTTTGAGCATGCCGGAGAAGGTCACCGAGGGAATTGTTCTTGCTGCGACCCAAGGTGTGGCGAAGATACCTTCGTAAGGGCTTGGAGCCAGAAGGCGATGGATATACTTGATGTAACGTAAACTTTGGACAAATCGTATATTTCTTGGAGCCACTTGAATTAAGAACGATTCATTTTCCTTCCTAACGAATGCGATTCAAGTTGTTATGGATCGAATGTAATGTTATAGGAGCAGTGGGTGCAGCTCAACTTGATTGACTGCTGGAGGATGTCCACAAGATGCGTGTTGTCCTGTCCACGGGTGTTATGCGGAAGTTCGCTAGCCCAATGGCACAAGCTTTTCTCGTGGAGACGAGCCGTTCCATTGCCGCCCACGTTGCTTGGTAGTTTCAGAACAGGTCGAGATCCATTATTGGCCTTACACTCCCGTCCGGATTCCGCAATGCATCGTGTGTAGAGTCAACCTGGTAGGCGTGGGGAATTACCGCTTTATATCAATACACCGCATACAGTAGCTTTAGTTTTTGGAGATTGAGGGCAACCCCACAATGCGTCAAGTACAAGTCTACTGGGCGCTAGACTTAGCAGTTATACTCTGATCAGACGCTTACAATGCTTAATGCAGTCGACGCCGAGGGCTTTCAAGCTGCGATCAGGCGCTTCCACTACGTTTTCGGGATTATGCCAGGTCTTTACGCCTACTGGTATTAGTATTCACCACGGCGCCTTCTAGAAAACAGATTGCAACACACACACGCACAGCTTCGGTGTGAAGAATGTTTCTCTCCTATCAAGGCCGTTGCCCTGTATAGCCGGCCAAATGTGGCTCTTCGTTCCATATCAGGAAGCCGTCTCGAGTTGCCGATATCATACTGCCAGCGCCTTCGAGACAGCCTCTATGACGACTTCGCCCCCTGAAATGGCCCGTAAAGTCCCCAGACCCAATGAGGGTATCTAAAGTCCCGTATTCAGCGCAAATAACTCTGGGAGCTCCGTGGGAGTGCACGCCCTAGGTTCCTATGCAGTCGCTGAATGCGTCTACAGTCACGACGTACTCTGCTGGCGTTGGATGATGATCATGGTTCAGTAATATCTTAACAAAATCCAATCAGCTCATCACGGTCGATATCAAGTCCAAACACGTGGCGAGGATTTCCTTGACTCCTGGGCCATCCACCCTGCTAAGTCAACCATCGGTCAAGTACTCGGGGTGGATCACTGGCAGTGAACCTTAGCACACTGGTACCTCTGCCGGCGAAAATTCAATCATTGGTATGATACAGAAGTCTGGGAGCCCAGCAATTACCTCCACCGCATGCATTTTAGGACAAAACATAGATATGGAGCAAGGGGAATGGCGAAGTGGTGAACACTCTACGGGCGTCAACAGGTGACTGGCTGTACTCATCGAATATCAAGTCCGATGAAGAGGCGGGGAGATAGCTATTATTTACATATAAACGCCTTCGACTTCGAAAAGCGTCCTGTATTAGCACGTTGTTCGACCATTTCCTTCCACAAGTCATGATAATTCTCCCAAAATGTGCAGCCTATGGTGCGTTTCTAAGTTGGGACAAAATCGAAGTGATCTACCACCGCGGGATTTTGCTCGAGAATTCCGGATGGAATTTCTGCATATAGGTTGTGTCGTCTCTTTTCGTCAGTCCGCAGTCCAGATATTGCTGGTGCAGAATTTCTAGCTTCTCCCTGTCGAGTTCTATTCCAAGACCCGGTGTTTTTGGAACGCAGACGCCTCCGTCCTCCCATCTCAGTGCTCCGGGGGCTATGACGTCCTCATCGCGGCGTTTCCAGGGCCAGTGCGTGTCGCATGCATAGTCCAGATTCGGTGTCGTAGAAGCCAGATGCGTCACTGTGCGACTTGGAGTTAGCTCTTCGCATATCGAGATCATGGCCTGCGAGGAATGGGATGAGAAAGGAACGCAATGTCCTTAGAGGGGCTCCCGGCAGCTCGTGTGTCATGGAATCTGAGAGGACCACCAGGAGTCCATGAAAGCCACCCGTTAGACTGTGCAGAATGCAAATGCTTGTGCATGAAAGGGTGAGTATAGCGTCATAAGGCGACTTACTAGCTGCTAATGATATACCTAGGTGGCTGTTTGAATGCATCGACAATCGCATCCCCCACGTGGCACAAATGCTCGCCAGGGCCTTGGACTGACGCAGACCGCCCCAGAAGTGATGATCTGACAATACAATCTGGACGGCGTCTTGTGCAATGGAGGGAGGAAGGTGGGCGAACGAGACGACGGCCATGTTAGTTGCAAGCGGCATGCTGGCTTCCCTGGCGACGGCGGCCATGCCCTCGATCTCCGGAGCCGGGTCTTCGAGATACTCGAGCATGCCGTCCAACTCCCTCGCGACCCATTTGGACGTCTCGACGGTCCATGCAGCATTAGGGTCGAGCCGCAGAGGCAAGTCGGGGAACTCTGCCCGCAGGGCCTTGATTGCCTCTACCTCGTCCTTCGGGGGGAACACGCCGCCTTTAAGCTTGATGGCCTTGAAACCATACTCGTCGATGATCTTGTGTGCTTGTCTGATCAGCCCAGCAGGATCGAGCGCTGGGCCGTACTCGTCATCTGGCTGGCCGGGATGCCCCGCCCACTTGTAAAAGAGATAGGCGGAGTATTGTACACGGTCTCTTACGCGTCCGCCGAGGAGGTCACAGACGGGGATACCGGCGAGCTTGCCCTGGATATCAAGGCAGGCAACCTCAAATGGAGAGAAGACCTTGGCGGCTGTCGACGTCCCAGTCACCATCCCGCTCATCCCATCCCCGCCGGCGCCGCTGTCCGTGGCAAGAGACTCCACGACAGCCTGGTAGACGGCGTTGGTGTTGTGGACCTCCAAGCCTTTGATCTTGACGGCTGCTTCGCGCATCCTGTCCAGATGGGCAAGGTCGCCGTAAGACTCCCCAAGGCCATACGTGCCATTGCCGATGATGACTTCTACGACACTCCTCAATGCAAAGGGTTCATGCACGCCAACGCTGTTCAGAAGGGGCATGTCGTGAAAAGCCACGGGTGTAATAATAATCTCCCGGATGGCGGTATTGCTTGGCAATGCAGGCGCTGGGCTTTCATTTTCGGTTCCGTGAGACATTGTTTCTGTGGCGTCTCGTTGGTGACGATTGCTCGTGTATGTGCTGATGGGTAACCACGCAAGTCTTCTGGCACATAACCCCGAAGTACGAAACACAGCTCAGCTCAACGTTTGTTGTTAACGACAGTCAAGGGGCACATATCCGTGATTGTTGACCCTGCCAAGAGAAGCACCGCTACCCGTCGCGAAGACGGCGGAAAAGCGTCGCCGGAAAAAGATGGCGGAAAAATGAGGCCGGAAAAGCAAAACTCCTGCGGACGAAGAGAGGGGTTTGAGCCAACCGGCTTCAAGCAAAGTCATGGGATACATCGGGGTCTAACGAGCCGTGGCGTGGTTGGAGTGGCATCATTCTAGCCGCCATCTGCAGTCATGGTCACATGAAGCCCCCTATTCTGGTTGAACACCTCCACTTCCGACAGCAGCAGGTGTGGGCTTCCACCTCGAGTCGAGACCCGGGATCTCTGTGGAGTTTCACCGTTATCAAGGTGATTATGCAGCCTTTCAACAGAGCCTGCCCAACTTTGGCCGTTGCTGGAAACGGCAAGGTTCCCCGCAAAAGCCAAGGCTCCTTCGACAACCTCCCCCAGAATACCCCGGATTTCCTCATCTGCTTTTTGCGGAGCTGCTGATATCCACCCGGAACCCAGCCGCGCGGGCCAAAGTAATAAAGGAGCATTATACACCCACCGTTCCATCGTGCATTCCTGCAGCTCTCAGGCTTTCGGACCAAGCAGAGTTGCGCCTATCCCGCCCCTTCTGTTCCTCCACGCCAGCGAGCCTCCTGGATAGGTCTTCACACACCATGTCTCCCAGGTCATCTTTGGACAAGGAGGAGGCTCTGGGCCACGTCGAGAATCTTGACGGTGCGCCCCAGGTGATCGAGATCGATGGCTTCCGAGTCCTTGGGCTTTCGCCAGACGATGCCGACTTCTACGAGAACTTTTCGGAAGAGAAGAGAAAGACGGTCCTGCGCAAGGTGAGCGATGACCCTGCTACTTACTACTCACTTAGTCCCGGCCCTCGAGGCCTTTTGCGCAATGAGTACGTACTGAGAAAACCAATCTGCTCAAGGTCGATGTACGGCTCGTCCCAATGCTAGCAGTCCTTTATCTCATTGCACACATCGACCGAGCCAACATTGGCAATGCCAAGATCGAAGGCATGGTGGAGGAGCTCAACATGACTGGAGTGCAGTACAATACAATCCTGGCGGTCTTCTTTATACCTTATGTTCTTTTCGAGGTGCCGAGCAACATCCTGCTCAAGAAGTGGGGCCGGCCTTCGTGGTACCTGGGTACTCTCATCACCATCTGGGGTGTTATCATGACCCTCACTGGCGTTGTCCAAAATTACGGAGGGCTCATGACCACGCGGATATTACTCGGCGTCTTTGAGTAAGTGCATGATGTTCAAATGTTTGACTTTACCTCAGTGCAGTGTCTAACTTCTACGTCTCAACAGAGCCGGTTTCTTCCGTAAGTGAAATTCAATCCTTCTTCATTCCAGAGCCGTCTTATCAGGCCGACCGACCCACCACCACCAACATCTTTAAGCCTTGGGGGTTTGGCGACACTGACATCCGTGCGAGAACAGCTGGCGCTATTTACCTATGTTCCTACTGGTACATGCCCAAGAACCTGGCCACTAGAATTTCGTACTTCTACTGTGCCAGTGCACTTTCCGGTGCCTTCTCGGGCCTCCTTGCTGCCGGGATCGCCAAGATGGACGGAACGGGTGGATACAGTGGATGGCGGTGGATCTTCATCAGTATTTCTCCCCAACCCCCCCTTCCGGCTACCCTGCGAAATGAAGCAAATGGCTGACCAACCATTGATCCGCAGTCGAAGGAATTGTGACGGTCTTGCTCGGCGTCGCCTGCTTCTTCTGCTTGATTGACTCGCCGAAGCGTGGAAAGCGGTGGCTCCACCCGGATGAGATCCGATTCCTGGAGCTTCAGATGTTCATCAAGCAGGGCGGCAAGTTTCACGAGGAGGCTGGCTTTAAGACGAGAGACCTCAAGATTGTGCTCATGAACTGGCGCCTGTACCTGCAGGCCTGGTTCTTGTTCTGCCAGTCGGCAACCTCCTACGGTAAGTCTTGAAAACCCATGGTCCCCCCCGGTGTGAAAATGGATTCGAAACTAAGGGGGAATATGATACAGGTACCAAGTTCACCATGCCCACCATCACCAAGGTCATGGGGTTCTCCACGACCAATGCTCAGCTCATGTCGGCGCCGCCATACGTCGTCGGCGCCATCTCGTCCATCGGATTCGCCCGCCTTTCCGATCACTTCTACTGGCGCATGCCCTTCGTCGCCATCCCCATGACCATGCTCGTCATCGCCTACGCCATCATAATCTCGTTCCACGGCGCGCTGTCCGCGAACCTGGGTGCGGCGTACTTCGCGATTTGCCTCCTGTGCGCGGGCATCTACCCCATCCAGCCGGCCGCCGCCGCCTGGAACGCCAACAACCTCGCCCCCGCGACGAGGCGGAACATCGGCGTGGCGCTGATGAACGCGGCGGGCAACTGCGGCGGAATCGTAGGGAGCTTCATGTTCATCGACAAGGAGAGCCCCCAGTACTACACTGGCTTCGGCCTGGGCCTGGCGTTTGGTGCCACGGGGTTGTTGATGTCGTTCTTCCTGGAGATGGTGTACAAGTGGACCAACGCCCGCAAGGCGAGGCTGTCGGAGGCGGAGGTGCGGGCTAGGTACACTGAGGCCGAGCTGCTGGACATGGGTGATAAGTCACCCTTGTTCAAGCATGTCCTCTAAAGCTCTGAGCCGGGAGTATCTTGATTGGCGGCGCTGGGCTCTTTTATAATGGAGCGGGAAGGCTGTGGACCGAGGGGCATTGAAGTTAGTAACTAATCCATCCACCAGTTCTAACTGTATGACTTCGGTTTTTGTAGAACGTCTGCGAATTCTACATGTTCTAGCTGATTAAAGACCTATCAGGGTCGTTTGCAAGTCTGTCTTTGTGTTGGTCACCTTGAAAGCAACGGATGTAGCTCTGTACGTCGGTATGTTCCTGCCGCCCAATCTGCGGGTTCGTCGAAAGGTTTTGATCCGCAGTAGCAAGCCCTAAAAAACAGCCATAACAATTTCACTTGGAAACCCGACTCTCAAATTTCAACATGTATTAATATCTAGGCTAACCTCCCATTTTCAAGCCACTTCAATATTGAAGCCCGTGTCCGAATTTGAACACAGGGTCTTCCGTGTCAAATGGAACGTCTTCAAAGCTTGCCTCAACCGCTTCCATGGACCTAGGGAGGTCGAACGGCAGCTTGCCTTCAGGCTGGCTGACTCCAAACACAACATCTAGGAATGCCTCCGGCCCGCTGCCATAGCTTCCAAATAGCGCAGCCGCCTGGTCTGCCACCTCTGGGATGACAGCCGGGCGGTCAAGCTTGACGTCGACAATGCTAGGAACGGCCGCGTAGATGGCCGCCTGGCGTTGCTGCTCCGTCGAGTTGAACGCGAGCGAGCCGGCGTGATACCTTGCCTCGAATCCTCCGGGCCGCGGCTCAAACGGGGCGTTATACCTCAACAGGGCATAGTCGGCCTCCTCGGGGGTAGGGACCACGGTCAGGTTCCTAGCCTCAAGGTAGGTTGAGTTGAAGCCCTCGATGTAGAACCTGGCCTCAGTGGCGTTTTTAATGGGCAGAATGTTGTTTTGGTTCGTGAGAAGTGTGTAGGCTCGGCGCTGGGCGTCGTTCCCGAGCTTAACAAAGTCCGCATTCCCGACGATCTGCTGAGCTGCTTCCGGATCGACGTACGGGTTCTCGAAGAGGCCAAGGACAAACTTTTCCCGGAGCAGCCGGCGGACAGAGATGTCAAGGCGCTCTTCTGGGACCAGACCTTCCTCGACAGCCTGCACAATCAACTCTGTGCGGTTCTCTCCTCCGAACTGATCACAACCAGCGTCCAGGATCCTCACCACGCGCTCGATCTCGGTGGTGTTTTCCAAACCCCATGCTCGTGCTGGCATGTCTTGTCCCAGGATATTTGTGTCGGTAATCAGGCCCCAGTCCGTCACGACAATACCCTGAAATCCCAGCTCTTCCCGCAGAAGATCTGTGACAATTTGGCGGTTAAATGAGAACCCAACAGGGTCATATTGTGTATCTATGGGCCTCGAGTAGTAAGGCATCATCTGCCTGGCACCAACCCCAATAGCGGCCTTGAAGGGGATGAGATGGTAGTCGAAGTTGTCTCCTGGGTATGTCTGGTTCTTTCCGTACGTGAAGTGGGAGTCCTCACCGTTCTCCATAGGGCCGCCACCAGGGAAATGCTTCGTGACAGTAGTGACGGAGCTGTGGCCGAACTCTGCGCCCTGGAAGCCCTCGATGTACGCCACGAGAAGCTTACTGGTGAGGTTTGCATCCTCCCCCCAGGTTCCACCAATACGAGCCCACCGGGGCTCGGTCGACAGGTCGACCTGAGGGTGCAGGGCTGACCGCAGGCCCACGGCTAGGTACTCTTGGCGTGCTGTCTCGGCAAACTTCCTGACCAGCTCCGCGTCCCTGATGGCAGCCAACCCGAGGCTCTCGGGCCATTGTGAGAATGTGCCCGCTTCGAAGCCGGTGCCGATGTTGTCGGTAAAGGAGTGCCGCGGGTCTGAGGACAACGTGATGGGTATCCCGAGGCGCCCACCAACAGCTCGCCGCTGTGCCTCATTTACATACTCGGCGACCTTTCCGGCGTCGAGGATGTTACCGACTAGGTTGAAATGCGATATCAAGTTCTTGGTGATGAGGGTGTCGGAGGCGCTGCCATTGACGAAACTATAGTCGGCGGGCATGTTCAGTTGAGTGTGGAAGAGCTGTCCCGCCTTTTCCTCGAGAGTCATCCTCTGGAGAAGGTCTTCCACCCTATCGTCCACAGGGAAAGAGGCATCCTGGTAGATGGCGGGCGAGGTGTCTGTTTGGCGACGCGCCAGGGAGCCTTCAGCATCGCGAGAGACCGAAGATGAAAGCACGCCCGCTGACAGGGCCACAGCAAGGACCAATTGAGTGTGGCGGTACATTGTCGTTGTCAACTCTGGGGATGGGGGTACTCTGGCAGAAAGATCAGAGCCGGTGGAAGCAGGAGAACTGGATTAAATACGATGCCAGCGCTACGAAGCAAGGTTCGGACATGGTACGACTCCGATTCCATGTTTTGTCGCCATCACCGCCTGTCCGACAAGTGAGTGGTAAGTGACGACGATGGAGGCGTCCCGAAGAATAGCCGGGGTGGGGTCGCCTCAGGTGCTTGGAAGAGGCTATTACGAAGTTTTTTGGGGTCACACACGATGTGCCAAGCACAATACCGGATTTCCCGGTGGATGTCGAGACTCTGCTGACAGCTTAGACACCTGACTTCCTCATGACACAGGTGCCGAAGGCAAGGTTGGAATTTGCCGAACCCCAGAAGCCAAGATCTTCCTCCATGCCAAGGCCGGAGGCCCGCCGAGAGGATGGGTTTCTGGGACTATGAATCCTGGTGTTTGCTACGTCGCATTCAGGCGTGGGCGAGCTGCCAAGAGACCGGTTTGTGGAGAAGTGGAGAGAATCTGGGGAAGTCGAGGTGTAGAGCCGAGATGCGGGCCGATTATTGAAAAATATCTGCGTGTCACGAGTCCGATGGTCTTGGCTCCTCTTTGCTGCACAAGCCGACACGATGTCTTTCACGTAAAACAAAACAATATGGGCCTGCGCTGCAACGGAGGTAAGGAGTGGTATTTGGCAGTTCAAGAGTCTGGAACCCACAACTCAACCAGTCGAACTAGTAACTAGAGTGCTTCTCATGGAGGTTCCCAGACTCCACCACAGCAAGATGTCCGGCTGATCTGTGCCAACTTCTTGGTCGAGTTCGAAAGTGTCCTACATATATGCTGCCTCGCCTAGTTTCTCCGCGGGTCGAAGCTAGCCACAGAGTGAACCTGGAAGCGAGATCTTGGGACCTGCATGTTCAGCAGAGACTTGTCGCTCCACCTAACTTAAGCAACTAGACTCCCAGGCACTTGACCAAGGCCGAGTGTATGACTCGAATCATAGGAGTGCGGACCAAGACGAGACTGACGGCCGAGGACATCAAAGCCCAACACAAACAAACGCCACCGGCACGAATTCCAAGTGGATGGATGGGCCGCCCTTCCCCGGTGATCTTACGCCACAACCCACGTCCTCGCACCATTTGTGTTTTTTATCCCTAAGACCGTCATGCCGTCGCGGCGTGGCGCGACCTATGCCCCGGACACCATACTCGCCCGCTTCGGACCAGTGACAACTCTCTCGTCGAGTTAGACGGCCTAAGGCTGCACCTCTGTGGCAATAGCCCACGCCGCCGTAACCAATCGCCTGCATCTGTGTCCGGGCATACACAACTCCGGCACCGGAGAGAACGCAAAAGACGAGGAAAATTTCGATAACGATAACAGTAACACCGGCAGCTAATCAGCTCCTCCAACACAGTAGTCTTTCCCAACTAACACTATACCTTGTTGACTTATACGGCCCTATAGCAGGCAATTAGTATACAGCCCTGGCTAGCTCAGCCGGCCTTAATCTAACCACCCATTCAGGTGTCCTCGTCCTAGCTCGTGATAACCGCTCCCCACCATCTTCCATCTATACATCAAGCGGTCTATGTCGTTGTCGACATCAGTGCCCGAAACGAGCAGTCGAGATTTTCAAAAAAGGATGTTGAGCGAGGGCCATTTCAAATCCTCAGGTAGTCCAAGACCTGGTGTGCTGATCACAAGTTGGCACTCAGCGCTAAGTGGAACGAAACTGAGACAACTTGTTTGCATACTTCAGGAATTTCTCTTAACAACGCACGCGTGTACTGCAGCTGCTTTTTCCAATTACATCGGCGTAGATCGACCAATGCATTTTAACATGGACGGCGAAACAAGAAACACACCGTTATATGTAATGTATCTGTTTGCGACGGCAGAACATCATCCGACAGAGAATTCAAGAGTGAATACGAAGGCAGTGATGCCAGGCTACAACTCAGTAAATTAGCCACGAGTTATCTTCGTTCTCGCCATGAATTGAAAGGCTTATGTCTTGGATAGCCGTGGATGCCGTTACAAGTGGGCTCACGGCCGACTGCAAAGAACTAAAGCCTCGGATGGTGGCACTGAATGTACAAGACAAAAAGTTCATTTGACACAGTAATACAGGTTGATCATAATTTTACAGGACCGGACTAATTCGTAGCTGGTGGTCCTTCTACCCCGGGGTAGTGTCCTGAATGATAAAGATTTTCTGCGTGGCAGAAACCTTTTTGATCGTCCGGTGTCGCCCCACCAGAACACTAATAGAAGACGACGCCTCCGCAAGGGAGAGATCTTGTATCCTAGCGGTTATACGAGTGACAAGATCGAGTTACCCACAGTGTCACGCAAACATGTTTGTGCTATTAGATTAAGATGAATCAAAGGGGCGTCATCCAACATCACGATCACTCCATAACCGTGGTGCATGATTGGACTATGGCTAAATCATCTTGCAATAGGAAGAAAAAAATGAATGTCTGGTGATTGCATTGTAACGCATCGGTAGAAGCACTTGAGAGCCAGAAACAGTGGTTGACACAAGTGTTTAATACTAGTTGCGCGGTCAAGGTTCAGGACGACCCAAAGACGGCGAGAAGTCGATTTGAGCAACGAAACACCCCAGACCAATAAATGCGGTCACAGACCGTCTGAGTCTCTCCCGAGGTCAGAAATATGCTGCTCGTCTGGACCGTCGAGCGATAAGGAGACGATCAGCCTTCATTTCGGCGCCATGAACCACGACTTTGGCTGGGACTTCAGGAACAGGTCGAATTCTTTGTGACAGAGTCTGCAATTGGGCTTTGGTGTAGACTTCTTATTCTGCGAATTATTTGTCATTCGTATTGGGCATTCATGGTTAGTTATTACGTGGACCGGAACAAGTACTCGATACAAATCCCCCAATTTTCCGAACAGGTTTCGACCCGCGCAGTAAAATCCTTGAATCGGCTGCTACCGCCATTCCCCACACCGACTGAACCTCATCCACTGCCTAACGTTCAGAGCCCAACAGCAGGCTAGCCTTCCCTTCTTGGCACAGCATCATGGCAGGAACATGCTGCGGCCGCAGGGCGGGTCGCCTCACTGTGGAAGGCTGACCGAAGGCATAGAGGACCTTGGGGAGAGCCTAGAATCAGGCCCTGGCGCAGCAGATCTCGAAAGAGACCCGAACTGCGCGTGCGACCCGTGCATGTGCCTGTTCGACGACGTACCAAGCAGCGCCAGATATCTCGGAGACGACCTGAGCGATCAAGGGCTGCAGCGAGCGCTCGACAGACTCGTGCGGCACGCCCGGCAGGTCCAGGCGGCACAGGGCGACGGTTGAACCTGCGCGGATCGGGCAAATGTCTCAGGGGTATGGACATCGATGACACTTCTTTTGTCTCTTTCAGCTGGGTTGGCCGCAAGGATAACTGGAACCACAGTGATTCTGATGTCAAACAGTCCTTCTGAGCAAGTGATTGAGAGCATGGGAAGTGGAAGGCAGACAATACAGATTGTTTGGACTCTCTATCCCTCCTCGCGTTCTGTGCAACGTCTCGTTCAAGCTCGGCTTGACACCTGGACTTTGCTGTCCAAGCGGTAGAATAATCTACCTCGGTGCACTCACATCAACATCCATTTGTATAAGAAGAGTAACCGAGTGAGAAGGAGGAAGCAAGTACATTAATCCATCACTATATAAGCTGTAAATATTAATAAAATTAACCACCTGCCTAACGTCCAATGTATACATGACCTGACTTAAAGACCTGTAGACACACAAGCAGTTGCCGACGAGTGGGAGCAAAAAGGAAAAGAAAGAAGTTGGTTGAAGATTCAAGAGGCAAAAGGTTCGGCCAATAAGGCCTACGTCCTATTAGATGGCAGTTGAGATTTTCTTTTCCTTTGGTTGTGTTTTGATTTTTCCTAGATCTGAGCGTTTGCATCCCAGCTTCCCCCAGCTGCCCCTGTTTTTTTTTTCTTTCTTTCTTTTTTCTGATTTGAATGTTAGATATTTGCGTTTGAAGTGTTACTTCATAACCACTGTACTACGCTCTTAATTTTTTTCTTGGGGCAGCTGGTCCGAGGACAGTTTCCCACTGCCTTATGAACCCTAGCCCAGGACCGGTCGGTGCTGTGGTAGTTGGTGCTTCGGGCTAGCTCGACCGGACTTTGACCAGGCTGGTGCTATCGCTCGCCGCGGCTGTCCACTATTTGGTCACGTTTCGATGTTAAATCAGGATACTTCTCAGCAAACACTGGGCTTAGTCAAATGGATCATTTACACGACACGCCGGCGAGGCAGATGGCCCCAACATCAACCTCCTCAAGGTCAGCTTTTTGGGTACTTTTAAAAAGAAGGTTCACGATGATGATACTCAGATGTATCTTCCTCCAGGAGGCATCTTGGGTCTCATATGCCTTCAAAGCCCATTAATTGAAGCATGCCAGTGGAAAGTCATTGGGGACGGCTGCCATGTTGTTGGTGGAGCTGAGGCAGTCTCGTTTCATTTCCGTGGGTTAGGGTTGCCCGAATCCCGGGGAAGCAGTGCGGGGATTGTGGAGTACCTGGACCCACTCGGTAGATGCGTGGGCATCAAGGTACCTTGTTAGCCACCCCGCTAGCCCCCCTGCTGGGCTTCGGACTCAACACGCAACACGCAACACCTCAAGCTCATCAACAAAAAACAGGCTGTGGTGCCTACTTCACCTACAGCATGCTCCCCCATCTTGCATCCGTCGCGGCCATCGCTGCCATCGCCGTGGCCACCACCCAAGTCTCCATGTTGCACTGTCGTTGAGCATCACGACCTCGTCCCTCTTGTCATCCCCGATGGCTCCGTCCACATCTACAAGTCACGGCTTCGAGCCAGACAGCCAGCATTATATCCCCGCTGGATGCCTTGTTTGTAACAAGCCCGACCTCGACGATGCCATTCGGCCCTACTCCAAGCTTCGGGACCACAAATGGGTCCGTTTCGACTTCACTGCCATTCACGACCATGGCGACGGCGACGGCGTCGCAGCCGTTCGATTCCATGTGCTCCCGGACGACTCCTTCAATAGCCTCATTTCTCGGGACAACCCTGTCCTCCGCGGCAAGAAGAAAGCCCTCCTGACCTCCCTCGATTACTCCTCTTCCACCTGGAAGGGGTTGCCCAATCATGAAGAGCCACTTGGGTTCCCCTTGGTCTCATCACAAGACAAGCATGATGTCCCTGACAAGGACCTGTCCCTGCTCAGCATGTTCAACACCATCCCATCTCCCAAGCCTGATATCCAAGTGCTCCAAGACCCCAGCTCGCGAGACGCCATGGCCAACCTCTTGTCAAGCACGGTCGAAGGCTTGAAAACCCCGCTCTTCCCATACCAGTGCCGTTCCGCTGCTCTCATGCTCCAAAAGGAGGAGCAACCCGGTCAGGGTCTCGACCCACGTCTTGTCCCCGTCACGGACCAAGCGGGCCAGCCCTGGTACTACGATCCAAACACAGGCGAGGTTCGCAGGGAGCCGCGTTTCTACGATCGTATCTGCGGTGGGATCCTGGCCGAGGAAATGGGCTCGGGCAAGACCCTCATTGCTCTCGCCCTGATTGCCGCCACCAAGGACCAACCTGCGGTCATCCCAGAGATCTACCGCGGCGGAAATAGCACTGTCCGACCGAGGGTCGGGTCTCTGATGGACATGGCAGCTGCGGCTATTACAAGGAGTGGCGCATCTTGGAGGCGATACATCGACTCGCGATACGAGAACTGTATCCGGGCCGTCGAGAGGAATCCCGCCTTCTACTACCTACCGAGACCGCAAAGCTCAAGACCTTCTCGACGGGCCGAGCCTGATCGCAACCTTGCCCCAACCAAAGTCTTCGTCAGCCACGCGACTTTGATCATTGTCCCCCCGAACCTCCTAAGCCAATGGAGGCAGGAGATTTCCAAGCACATGCAGGGCCTCAAGGTGCTTGAGATCGTAGCAAAGCAGAGTAGGGCAGCCTCCAATAGAATCCCCACGACGGACGACGTGATCCGGTGCGACATTGTCCTTTGCACCTTGACCCGGCTGGAGAAGATCTGGTCACAACACAAGCGATTTGAGGCTGATGGGTCATACTCGCTCGATTGCTCTCTCGGAATGGTCCAGTTCAAGCGTTGTATCGTTGACGAGGGCCACAAGCTTGGCAACATCAAACTCAGCAGTATCAAGACGGGTTTGCTACAGGTTCTGGAAGCTCTCCACATAAACGCCCGGTGGATCATGACCGGGACGCCGGCAAAGGGGCTGTTTGGAATGGAGAAAGACAGCAACACGAACACTTCCATGGCGGAGTCATCCGCTATGCAGGAGAATGAGGACCTCAAGCGCATCGGGTCCATCGCAACCTTCTATCTCAAGGCCCGTCCCTGGTCCAACGAGGTTCATAGCCACCGTGACACTATTGCGGATTGGATAACATACGTCATTCAAGGCCGCAAGGAATGCCTTTCGTCTACGCTCAACTCCTTGATCATCCGGCATCGGCTCTCGGAGATCAGTCACCTGCTGCCCGCGGTTGACTTCAAGGTGGTCAAGCTCGAGGGCTCCTACCAGGACAAGCTATCGATGAACCTCTTCTCGATGATGATCATCTTCAATGCTGTCCAGTCTCAGCGAACAGACCAGGATTACTTCTTTCACCCAAAGAATCGCAAGGCAATGGTCGAACTGGTCCATAACCTGAGGCAAGCAGTCTTCTTCGGTGGCTCGTTCTTCTCGCCGTCTGAGATCCAAAAGGCGGTCGAAACGGCGGAGGCTTTTTTGGCCGACAAGACTGTTGGCATCAGCGAATCCGACGAGGCAATCCTGAATGCTGCAATTCAGGTGGGCAAGACCGCCGTGCAAAACAAAATCAAGACCTCAGCAAATGCTTTCCATGAGATGCCCATTTATATCGACCACTTCCCACCCGAGCCTGACGGGATTGCGGCCTGGTCTGCAGATGACAGCATTAACCCCGATCCTGTGTCTGGTCCAATGTGTACAAACTGGAGGCTCATGGTCGCAGCCCAGAAGGCGCTACGCCCATTCTTGTCTTCGCCTGAAGATCTGAATACATATTTGAATAGCAGTATGTTCTCCATTATGGGCGAATTAACCCGGGATGGTGCTATCGACGATGCCCACCCGCCACGGGATCTCCACGTCGGCGCCGGCATCTCTGGAAAGGCTCTCGCGGGCAACACCAAGACGGGAGAAGACCATGTCAACCCCCGACGAAGCTCGCTGGCGGCCGCGAAGCTGAAGGAGACGGGGATACCTACCCCACCAGAGACGCCCGAGGAGGACGTCGAGATTGCGCCGCTGCTAGCCGAGACGCAGCTGATATCCACGGTCTCGGCCAAGCTGTCCTACCTCGTCAACGCCATAGCCCTGCACCAGAAGGAGGAGCAGATAATCGTCTTCTACGACAACGACAACGTAGCCTGGTACCTAGCCGGCGTCCTGGAGATGCTGCAGATCCGCCACCTGATCTACGCCAAGGGCCTCTCCGCGGCTCGCCGCGCCCAGTACGTGTCCACCTTCACGCACGGCGACAAGTTCCGCGTCCTGCTCATGGACATCGCCGAGGCCGCCTTCGGCCTGGACATGAGGTCGGCGTCGCGCGTCTACTTCGTCGGCCCCGTGCTGGACCCGCAGGTCGAGGCGCAGGCCATCGGGCGCGTGAGGCGCGTCAGCCAGAGGAGGAGGGTCACGGCCGAGACGCTGGTGCTCAGGGACAGCGTCGAGGAGCTCATCGCCGAGCGCAGGGCCGAGATGACGACGGCCGAGCACCGCAGGTGCAAGAGCATCCTCGACGACCGCCCCATCTACGACTGGATCCTGAACGCGAAGATCGTGCCCCTGCCCGACGTCGGCGCCGATGACGGGCCGGCCCAGATGGCGCCCCTGGCTGTGCCGCAGTACATCTTCGGCCGTGAGTTCGGCCGCGAGGTGGCTCACCCTGACGAGGACATCTTGATGGAGGATCCGGCCCACGCCGATGGAATCTCGGACAAGGCGAAGGGCAAGAGGCCCGCAGACGACGCCGAGGCTGCACAAGATGAGCCGGTGGCGAGGGGCTCAAAGGGAAAAAAGCTGAAACTCCGAGTCCGACAACCCAAGCGGGCTCGCTTTGCGGACGCAGCCGACGACGAGGCTTCGCCACCTGGAGATGCCAACTCTGGGGGCCCATCTGGCACGGAGGTTCTACCGGGCACGCCGGGGAGCTCTCAACCGCAGGCGGCTGCAGCTCCCGAGCAGTCGGTTGGCTTCTCCTCCTCGGAAGACATTGCGGACCTCCCTGGTGACTCCCACTCCCACTCCCCACTGCCGGCCCGCCCTGCCAAGCGTGCTCGCTTCGCGGACGCCTAGGAGTCTGTATCTTGAGGCACACGGATCCATAACGCGGAGAGGGCCGATGATGTTCCTTCCATGTCTACATCGGCTGACTAGACGGGCTTGTATTTCCTTTTTGGCATATAGACTCGTGCCTACGTAGGCAGAGCAGGCACCAGTATTCCTACTCAAGAATGATTTCTTTGTTGCTGGCCTTTTTGTGTCATGCTTTTTGTCTTTTTGAACTTTCTTTTCGGGTAGCTCTCGTGCAATTTCCTGGCCCTGGTGTTTTTGGAGTATGTTGAGAAGGCGGTCGAGGCAACTATCAGGACGCTTGTGCTCGTCCAAGCAGGGTCCTGAAGTCAAGCCAGTGCTGGATCACGAAACTTACATTATAAATCGGGGTGTGGTCGAAGAATAGAAAACCACTGATTTGCGAGCACAGAAAACCATGCTGAGCCAGGTAAGAACCCCCCCTCCTAACCGCAAACTCTCAACAGTACGACTGAAGATGCGGACGGCGTCATCCGGACTGTATTATGGCTTGGCGCGCGACTGCTAGCGTGCCCAGGGCCATCACAGTGACAAGCTTTTCTGGGCGTTGTCCCCGGGGCCCATGCGGCCAAGGCGGCAACCATCCCGCCACTGTGAGGCCCAAGACGCCATGATCTTCGATTCCCGCCCATGGCAATTTGACGCCTCAGGGTGGCTCTCCTCGCTGCTATCCAATGGCGAAGCCGATGCGAGGCGTCGACGAGACAGGTCCTTGACACAGTCATGCATTGTACTCCTGGCTGCATCATTAGCAACAAGGCAATGATACATTTCAGTTGCGTTGTAGTCTTCGCATTCGGTCTGGTGCCACCGTCGTCGGCGGCTGGCTGGCTGGCGGGCTTGATTAGCAATCATTCGTGCGAACACCTCGTCGTCCGGTAGCATTGCGAAGTCATCAGGCCAAACACAAGCCCCCTATATGTTCGGACAAATAATATGCAGGCTGGCTCGCAACGATTAATGCTGGTCGCTATGAGGGCCAGAAAAGCACAAGAGCGCCTATGCCAGAGAGTAAAAAAAAAAAAAAAAAGTCCGAGACGATGGCTTCCTGTCCAATGGCACGCCCCTGCGCTCCCCCACCACGGGAACCCTGAGACGTCTCAAAGGCGTCGCGCAGAGCCTCAAAACCTCCCATTTGGTTTAAGCTTTTTTTGCGCTTCTCCACATCTGAGATCACGAACCAGCGAACGCCACTCTCTGGGCTGGCCCTTCAGACGGGCGTCGAATCAGCGAGCACCTAGCCTACATCATCAGCACGTTTATTACTCCAGCGGCTGATCATTTCGGTACCAAGCGGTTTGTCTCCACGACAGAAGAGGCCGACTCGCTGCAGTGCTCCCCAGCACAGCACACCCTTGTCCGCAAACAGGGGCTGACACTGAGGGCCCCCGCGACGGCGCGACTTGTGCCTGGACTGCAGGGTTTGTCCATCGTCGCGGTGCGTTGCGCTAACGAGATCGACTCGGATTTTTACCGAATGAACATGAGTACCCATCGAAGAGGCTCGGGAAGCCTGCGCACATCATTGATTGCCGAGTTGCTTAACTCGAGCACCCGAAGCCCAAACCCCGGGCCACACTCGATTCCACAACAGGGCAGAGCATTTAGTGCTGGTGGCCGACGACCACTCCCGCTTATGGCTCCGTAAACCCCAGCATATCTGGATTGCAAAAGCTCAACCAAGCAGCATATCTTGGCAGAGCTGAGATGGCAGATGCCAGATGTCGGACGTTCGACGTGGAGTGAGCGCACGGTGGGTGTCGTCTCGATCCTGCGGTCAAAGTTCGGGTGGAACGACCGAGGCTGTGCGGCTGTGCGAGCGCATCCCAGGCCGGGGGAGCGCAAGTGTGCAGAAAACCGGGGCTCGAGGATCAACGATGATTTTCATGATCCTCAAAACGAAGAAACCCGGGGGATCAAGGCAGGGATTTACTGGGGATTTACGCGCACGCATGCAGCTTTCACCACCGTCTCAAACCCCCCTTTTGCCCCATGCATTTTCTTCTGCCTTCAAGCTCCGTGGTCGACTCGGCCACGAAAAGCATCAATGCTTCTGTTTCTCACATATCCTGCCCATATTGGGCTGCCATCAGTTTCACGCCAGGTCTCATCCCATCTGCCCCATCGTCGTCGGCGGAAAGGCCACATCGCACCTGGGGCACGTGTTCATGATGGGGTCTCACTCATCACCCGCCTCGACATCGCCCTGGGTTTCGTCTGGTCTCTTCCTCGTCGCATGATTCCTCCAAGCCAGCAACTTGAGGTGGCAGCCTTCTGACATGGCTTGGACACGTCGGTGCCAAGCCGTCTCAGGCACGGGGGGCCCAACACCACGGACACTGGTCCAATGATCGGACCCCGGGCGCGCTGTTTGCTTCCCCCGCTGCGGAGTGTGTCTGTCGACTCTATTGCGTTGATGGCTTCCTTCTACCTGTTGAACCGGGGCCAACATGACAGGGGGGTGGTGGGGACGATTCGAGTGTTTCGTCGCCCTCACAATGTTGCCTCTAGCGGGCATCTGCCGCGATGAACCCCTCGCAGTCTAGCAAGGCGGCGCTGCCGCGCGCGACCCTTGATCGTGGCCCTAATGTGTTTGGGCCGGGTGAAGCTTGGCGATGCTTGTGTCACTGTCCTCCGCGGCCTTACCCGCCATGGCACGGCATTTGAGCTGCGCGCGTCGACATGCTTCCTGATGCCGCCGAGTATTAATATGAGCTGCCCAGCCCGCCTCTGTTAATAGAATCTCGTTCTCATCAGCCTCACTCACCTCCTCGTCTTCATCATCTAGCTCTTCAATTCATCTCAAGGCAGGGCCTTCTTCCCTTCTATAATCACTACTGTTTTATATTTTGATCTGGCTGCCTGGACAGTCTTCATATACCTACGTACATACCCGTCTATACTATTCCACAGACACAATGTTCTCCAAGATCATCGTCCTTGCGCTCGCCGCCTCTCCCCTCGTTACCGCCCACGGCCGTGTTGATGTCATCACCGGCGATGCAGGCGGCAACGGCACCGCCCTCGCCATCCAGGGAGGCGTCGTGCCCCTGACCGGCAAGAACAAAGTCGTAAGTACACCACCAGTCCTCCACCACCACACCACACCTCACAGCAACAAGCACACGCTGACCAGCCACCAACCGCCCAGACCGAGGTCGACACCACCGTCTTCGGCCAGAAGAACCCGGCCAGCAACGGCCTGGGCAAGACCACGGACACGGGCAACATCAAGCAGGCGGACCTGGACCAGCTCATGACGCAGGCCACGGCGCAGGCGGGCTCGACCCTGCCGCAGGTCAACTCGTCGCTCAGCGGCACCTGGCACGTCGTGACGTCCGACGGCTTCGGCAAGGTCTTCGCCGTGCTGGACCCGACGGCGACGGGCTCCTTCGCCGACGGCGTGCCGCTGACCACGACGCTCGACGTGCCCGGCAACAACGGCAACCCCCCCAAGGGCAACAACAAGTACAAGAAGTCGGTGCTGCGGCGGCTGGCCGAGGGCGCGGGCGTCATCGCGAAGCGCGCCACAAACATCAACGAGGACTTCCCCATGACATTCGAGGTCCCCGCCGGCACGACGTGCTCGGGGACCGTCGGCGACCAGCAGAACGTCTGCCTCGTCAAGATCGCCAACAAGAATGGCGCGGGGCCCTTTGGCGGCGTCGTCCCCATCCAGATGGCCGGCGCGGCCCCTGTTGCGGGCCCTGCTGCTGCTGCCCCTGCTACCGGCGCGGCTAAGGAGAGGAGGGAGTTTGTTGCCTGAGCGGGTCTCGCTGGAGCATGTCTTTGTGGTGGACAAGGAACGCCAAGGCAAGGGACGATATTTTGATCGCTTGGATGACTGGACCGAATAGGATAGGCAACCTTCTGCTGACTCGAGGGGGAGGCGGTGCGAGGATCGGGAGACAGGGTATGAACGACTGGGTCGATTCTCCTCTTTTTTGCTTTCTTGGACGGCTTTTCGTTGGAGT
>LJJS01001643.1:10449-44151 GCA_001447215.1 Diaporthe aspalathi
GGGGGGGGGGTGGGTGTGGCGTGGCGTGTGTGTGTGTGTGTGCGCGCGGCAAAACACGCAGGCGTCTAAGTCGACCGTTTGGTTTCTGGTTCGCTTGCATGCTTGCGATCAATAAACATGCGGGCAGGGTGGTGAGGCTGTGGGCACCAAGGTTTTGCAGGGGTTCACCGATCAGAGATGGGTTGAGGCTCGCGATCCCCAGATCCTCCTCTCACACGGCGGCGCCCCACGTGCTGGGATCAGAGGAAACACCACTGAGTCGTCAAGGCATCCGAGGCTTTCGCGATCCCGGGGCGGGCCTCGGCCTTGCTCAGTACATACAGTGGGTTGCCCCCGGTAATAAAGCCTGGCCCTTGGGGCGGGGACTGGACGGGCTCGAGGTAAGTCTGCGCCCGTCTGACCGACCACAAGCAGAAGAGGTCATCTGAACAACGAGTTAGCTAGCCGAGATCCTCGCCAGCGCTGGGGAAAGCTTGGCAGAGGCGGAGCCCAGCAGCGACAACCTTGTGTTTGAGAAGTCCGTCCTCAACTGCTGTCGAAAGGGGTTGGCGTAGATGGCTGGAAACTTTTACCCCTGCAGACCAGCCTCCACTGGCCCTCGGCTTGTGCCAGGGAGGCGTCTGGCTGCCGATATCAACGCAGCTTGGACAAACACTGGCAGAGGAGCTGAAAGTAGTAGATCGTGAAAAGTTCCGTGTCATGCGCATTGCTGCGATCCCATTGGATTGGTGGTACAAAGCTCGACCGCCTCTTTTGGCCTGCTGTCCACAAAGCATTCTCCCATAATATCTCCCGGGTATATAATACATAAAATGAAGGTTGGAAATTTTTGGTGGTATCATCAATACTGAACCATATGCATCTCAGCCCGGTTGCACCCATGATCGCCTGAAATGCCCCCGAAGAAATAACGCCAGGAAATTCAGGGACTTGCCAAATGGAGGAAAATGCTTCAGAGCGGCGGAGAAACTCCGTGAGCCCTAATCACACCGCTGAGTGATCAAGGCGGCATGCTTGGCGAAAAAATGACATAACCCAAGTGCTATGGTATGCGTGTTGCCGTGCGAGCGTCGCCTATCTGCGTTTCGTCATGGGCAACCCACTGGTATCGTAGTCCCATCCTCGCTTCAACCCGCCTTCGTAGACACTGGCTACAGAGTCCTGCCACATGGCAGGAGTCACAAATGTCTGCACAGGCGCAGACGAGTATTGCTGGTGTGGCGAGATCTGGGCAGCTGCCGCCGCGGCAGCAACTGAAGGTACGGTGGCGTGCACGTGTTGGATATCCTGAATCGAGGGAATTTCCGCGGCACCTGAATTTGGAATACTTAGAGAGCTATTGGGAGGTGGAGCACCAGTCACTACTGGTGCCGACTGGGCTGACGGCGTACCGAATGAGTTGTTCCATTGACTGGTCAAGCAATGTCAGTCCGTTTCTTGCTGCAGCGCAAGTAAAAAAAGGGGGTCGACAAAGTTGTACTGACTCAAATATTCTCGAGGGATTCCACCCAGATCCCCCGTCCGAAGTCATCGGCATCGAGGATATCGGCGGTGCTTGCGATGAGCTGACCTGGTTGCCAGAAATCATGGGCAACTGTAGACCCGCTGGAGAGTCACTCTTCATGTCCATGGGACCCGCCGAGATTGGAGGCGTGATTGGATGCTGCCCGGGGTAACTGACTTGAGAATGCTGAACCGCGCCCTGAGTGTCAATTGTCTGCTGGTGGTGGTCCATCGACCCGCGAGGAATCGACGGCCTGTAGTTATTGGGGTTGAGCCGCGGCGGGGTTTGTCGAGTCGTCGAGTGCGGGCTACCGTACGGAAAGCTGGGCTTCAGCACGAAAGGCTTCCTCGTGTCAGCCGAGAAGGCCTCCCGAATGGAGTCTATCTGCTTTTGCACTTCGGGCATCGGCCACGCATGCATGACCTTTTCCAGCACCCTCATGTGCCTCGTGAAGTATTCACGGGCATCGGAGTTCAAGTCCGGATCTGGAGAAGTGAGGGCAACCTAGAGCTTGTCAGTCGGCTACGAACGACGGGCGTGGGAACCCCAAAACTTACAAGATGCAGCACAATGCAGGACATTATGCAGTAGAGAGAGAAGTTGACGCCCCTCTGCATGCATTGCAGCCCGTGAAGGCCGAAGGACTGAAGCGTAGCCTCTTGCAGCCTGCAGATTGTCTTTGCAGCGTTGTAGCAGAGTAACATGTGATGTTTCCACTGGCCATCCATACTGGTCGGCTCCAGATGGGTCAATTGCGGACGGTGCAACAGTATGATACTGAGGTGGTAGTAGGAGTGCAGGTTGCCTATGAATGCCGAGGACAGCCAAGGCGCAGAGCCGTCAGGAGGATAGTTGACTGAGAGGTCCGCAGGGAGCTCCTCCAGCCAGGCCGTTGCGCTGGGGTTGAGCTGGACGAATTCAGGGTCGCAGCCCCAGTCCTTGTGCTTGTGGATGCGCGAGTAGACTCTGTTCATCCGCGCTATGTTGCGAACCACACGGGCCAGGTATGCGAAATTGCGGGCGACCTGGTAGTCCTGGTCGTCGCCTCCTGCCAACGGGCGTGGGAGTCCGAAGTCGACCGAGTCGAGATCGACCGACAAATCCGTGCGACCTAGTGTTGGTGTTAGTGGAGTTGAAAACAACAAGGCCATCAGGGCTGCATACCTTGGGCAGAACCGATCATGGTCTCGCAGACGAAAACAGTCTGCCAGATTCGGCTCTTCAAGGCGCAGTCGGCCGCAGAGGACTCGCAGGAACGCCCGGCTTTGTGGTCTTCAAAATGGTCATCAAGCCCGAGCTCTTTGCCCATTTGGACGCATTGTACAATGCTCATCCAGGAGCGATAGAAATAGCCGCGCCTCGGGGCCGCCTCTCTTGCCTTCAGGATCAACAACAAAGCCTGGATCGTGCTCAACCTAGGCGTGCCCATGAAGGAATCGGCGTGGCCTATTGGTGGTCAGTATCCCAAACAAAACCATGAATGTCTGCACAGCACGTACGGGTCGCCAGAGCCAGCCATTGCTGCCCCTCGCCAGGGTCCTCCGCAATTCTTCCAGCCAAGGCAAAGACGGCCTCCAAAACCAACGGCGAGATGGAATCTCTGTTCGTCTGCCACTGCCGATAGAATGTCGACCTGTCGAGCACGGGTACGTAAGGGTGTATGTGGGTGAAGAATAGATCGAAATAGTGCAGAGCGGTCTCTTCGTCCGGCATCAACTCTGGCGGTATTCTGACTTTCATCCCGGGCCCTGAGACGAGTGGCGGCAGTGACGTCTTGTAGTCTTCATCTTCGGGTAGGAGAGGCTCTTCGTCGGCCAGACCCTTCCTGAGCCTGTGGCTCAGGTACGGCGCTTTTGCTGGTGTTAGAGAAAGCGTTCAACGGACAAAAGACGGGCTTGATATCCTGGGAACCCACCTGTGCCAGCATCGTTCAGTTTCATGGTGCCGAGAAGCTCTGACAAGTCCTGCTGCCCGTACTGATCCTGGTTATAGACGTCCGGAGGGGATTCTGGACGCGCCGCCTGCTGCATGGGGGGCGTAGGGAATATCGTGGGCTGCGACGCCTGTTGTGACTGTGCCTGTGCGTAAGACTGATCGACCACGCCCACGGGAGCGGCCACGGTGGTATAATGGATGCCGTGCTGCGATGAGTGGTCCTGATACTGCATGGGCTGGTAGAGTCCTGACTGATCGGAGTAGCTCCCTCGGTTCGGGGCGTACATGGAGGAGGACATGGGCGGTGGGTTAGCAGCGCCTGGCATAAGGTGAGAAGGATGCATTGGCATCTGCTGTCGGAAGTCCTGTACCCCGAGAGTCTCGTAGTCGGGGCGAGTCGGCTCAAAAACTTGAGGCTCTGCTGCGCCATCGTAACCGTTGGGCCGGACGCAGTGGAGCTTCAAGCGAATGCAGGCGGAGCACGGCCATGTGTTGGTAGTCGCGGCATCGCACTTTATCTTTCTTCTCCGACAGCCCTCACAGGCTCTCATTACTGAAAATGGCAGTTAGCATCGGCGGTGAGGTGGGACGGGCACGGTCATATCCGTTCATCTAGAGCTCATTGGGGCTCGGGTTCCATCCATACCCTTTAGTCGCTTGTGACGATTATGCTCATCCACGAAGACATAATCTGGGAGCAAGCAGTGTTAATTACCGGAGCAGTTGCAGGTAGGTCTCGGTCATGGAAGGAGAGAGGAGGCGCACTCTTTTGGGTCTCCCTCGGCTGGTATGGCTGCGGCGCGAAGCTGAAGTTGGTCATCTGGGAGCTCTGCGGGAGCAGCCGCCGAGCTGATGGATCGCCCGACATGGTGGTGACAGGACGGGAGCGGTTGGTCCTGTTAGAAAACCGATTGTGGCCAGTACCGAGACTAATTCTTGGGGGAGCCGCCGCCGGTTCCGCTGTTGTGGTTTGTGGATTTCAGAGGAGATGACGGATGAGCGCAGAAGAGGCGTGAGGTTGTGGAAGGAGACTCTGTCGTTCGTTGTGTAAGTGGCTGGTTGTGTGCGCGGGCTGCGGCGCGGGCGCGGGTTGCGGTGAGTTGTAGCAATGAATCGGCACGCCGCGGCAGGCTGGTGGTTGCTATGTTCAACAAGACGAGACAGGTGAGAGGTGACGGGTGACGGGTGACGGGTGACGGGTGACGGGTGCACACAGCCTCAGCTCGAATCGAGGTCCAGAAGAGGTCGGATCGGGCTTGTTATGTTTCTGTTTCTGTTTTGAAAGGGCGTTCCCCGAGGACCCTTCAAGAAGTCGGGAGTATGTGGTCGGGAGGGCCGTTTTGTCCAAGGACGCGGGTGAGGGCGATAGAGTTTGAAGACCAGGAGGGACATGGACATGGACATGTACGCATGGAGTAGCGATTGCAGCTGCGTAGGACAGGCAGGGAGGAAGGGCCTGGTGAACCTCTTTGGGACTTTGGGATGGCAGGGAGCATGCAGGCAGGGCAAGATCCCCAAGGTCCCGGCACAGAAGCTATGTAAGTACTGCTGCTGTTCTGCAGTACAGGTTGCATTGCAATGCTCGAGACATGGAGGGGAAGGCGAGGCGAGCCCAGGGGTATGGGTGGTATGGGTGGTATGGGTATGGGTATTGGTATGGGTATGGGTATGGGCCAGGGGCCGGAGCCGGGACCACGACCAGGGACTGGGGACCGGGGACCGGGGGGGACTGGGCTGGGAGACTGGGAGACTGGGAGACTTGGAAGGTGGGCTCAAGGGCTCTCTCAAGGTTGGGAGGGGGCGTGGGATGAGGGAAGCATGGGGGCGAGAGGGGGTGTGTCGTGTGCGCGAGTGTGTGTCGAGTGCGAACGTGTGTGGCTGTTGGTATTGGAGCCGGGTCCAAGTTTGGCAGCTGTCGCTTTTGCTGGGGGAGGGATAAAGAAGAATGGGAACAAGAGCAAGCGAGCCAGGTCGTGCAAGGGTCGGGCTAACGATAGAACAACGTCTGAGCACTTGGCCTTGCTCAGCCTGGCCCGAGTATGATGATGTGCAGGCCCGTGGTCTATACTATGATGTTGCCGGTGGAGGCAAAAGCTGCAGTGGGAGAGCGGCCAGGGACGCCCGCCCGGATGTCCCGCAAGTCAGCTGCACATGCACTACCACACGGTACGGTATGTGCGCGTCTTCGCGTGCGTTTTGGATGTGCGTTGCGTTCTCAGCCCAGCTATCTATATCTCTGTCAATATGTCAGTCAGTCGGTCAGTCAGTCGGCCAGCCAGCCAGCCAGTCAGTCAGTCAATCAACTCATTCAATTTGTCGGTCTGTGTCCACGAGGCAGGATGAGTGAGTGTGAGTACTCGGGTCAGGTCAGGGCAGGGCAGGGCAGGGCAGGGCAGGGCAGGACAGCGCCATGACAGGGCAGAGAGCATGATCCATCACTAGGGCGCATGATGGGTTGTACCTGGTCGTCTCCTGTCTCCTGTCTCTTGTCTCCTGTCCCCAGTCGTCCCCAGTCTCCTATCTCCTGGCCTTGTCGCTCTACCTCTGCTCAGATATTGTGGCTGACGGCCTTCGAGCAAGCTCCATCCGGCCCAGCAAAATTTGTGCGGGTGCAGTGGGTGTGTGCCAATTGGGCCGGGGGTGGCGTGTGCGTCGCCTTGGGTTGCGCTGTGTTGCGGCTTGGGTGTGTGATGTGCTGCTATTTGTGAGGTGGAGGTCCCTCGATCCCGTTGATGAAGGGGCCTTTTTGGGGAAGACAAGAAACACCTGAAAAATGGAGGCGCGTGTGCCTCAAATCGGCAGACCCTGGTCGCACAAGACAGACATGCCAAGACAGACATGCGCGAGAGGGGAGGAGTTGGGGAGCAGGCGATGTGGAGATGGAGAGAATACACACGCACGGAGCTGGCTGGCTCGAGACCCCTAACCCGATTAGGCTGCTGGTCTTGGATGGCCTCTTCTTCTCTTGCTTGTGATAGCCCGACAGGTGTTTTTTTTTTTTTTTTTTTCGCTGACTGCTGCCCGTCGGTCCTGTCCGGCGTGCCCAGCTGCCCATCTCGTCCTCGACCTCGACCTCGATCCTCGATTTCCTCGCTGCTGTCGATTGTGCCTGTCCTTGCCTGGAGGGTGGATTGCAATCCCTCTAGTCAATCAACGACAGCACCCTATGCTGACGACTCGTCCACCTCCCATCTCTGCCCGTGAACAAGGACTACAGTATACAACGGCCACTGACAGCTTTGTGCTCTATCCGACCCGCTCTCCCATTGCATCTCGACAAAAAAAAACCTCTCAGGCCTATCATATCAGCACAGGCGCAGCACCGTTCGGTACTGTACACATTCTACTGTGGGAGTCGGCTGGTCGGGCGGTGGGGGCCCCTCTCTTGCAGCTCTTGCAGCCCCAGCTCCAGAGGAAGCACCTTGCTCGAGTATCCATACGCACCACACAGTACACCACACACGGTCCCAACAACACTGCTTCGGCAACCGTTGTCGGATCCAGTCAGGACTGCCACAGGAGCCAGCCCTGGAACCAGAGAAACCCTATCTGCACCTACGGTGGCACAACAGGCTCGTGCTACTGTACTTTCGGCACAAACTGCGCGACTGCACCTCTGCACCCCTGCTGCACCTCAACCCGACTTACCAAACGTATCGTAAGCAGCCCATATCAGATCGCATATAGGGGCCACAGTCAACAAGCTCTCGTGTCAAATTTGCTAACCTTTCGTCCTCGTTTCCCAACCCTCCCAAACACGTCTCCTTGTCTCCTTGTCTCCACGCCTCCACGCCGTTCCGCGGCTCCGGGTCATCTGCCACGGCCTGTCACTCGCCGCCGTTGGCTTTTTCAACGCCCACTAAATTATCCAGCCTTTTTAGTTCCTGCACGCCGCAACACAAACACCCCCTCGCCAAGAAACTCCGGTCGGGGTCGACTGGATGAGACGCCCGCCTTGTCAGTGCAGAGGGCTAGGAACAGAGGGATATCCCAGGCTTGACGCCCGCCACGACATGGACTCGGGCTATTTGGGCACGCAGAAAGACCCAACGCCCCACGTGCGTTGTGTCAATACGACTAGCACAACCAAATGATCCATGAGCACGAACTGATTCGCAACTCTCGTACGATTCGGCTCGACGTCAAATCTGGCTTCTGTTCGCTGCGGCGCCTCATCACACCGGGCGCGGGACAGTGCCGCGCTGGATTTAACCATATGGGACTACAACATATGCCGTATTCAGCGCCAGACTATGCGTATGGCCGGCGCCAGTCCATACGCCGGCCCCTAAACCTGCACGCACAAGTATCTGTCTACACTACCGGCAATCAGAACCAGGGCTTGGTGTGTACATGAGTAGACGCGCGCAAAACATCAGACCCATGCGGCCCACCGTCCCACCGGCAGTATTTGTGGGGATGCCCAAGCAGCGTCCGCCGGCTCGCCGCTCGCTCTCCATCTCCTGCCATGTGGGAAGCTTTGGTGGGCCCAGCACCCGGGATTCAGAAACACGCAGTGCCACAACTTGACATGGCACTTGCAGTGTGGTCGACCAGCGCCTTGACCACCATACTACCACGCCTCTTTGCAGCCCTGTCCAATAATAGGCATATTTCCTCAGGCTTCGCGAGCGACTTCAGCGTGTGAAGGCCTTGTGAGCATGATTAGAAATGCAATGCTCGAACTGACGTCTAGTTGCCAGTACGTATCGCAGTACCGCGTACCGCTTACGGCGGGGATACTGTCCTATCTTGGCACGGCACGACCGATCTCATCTCATGTTTCCTGTAAGGTACCGGCATGCTCAAAAAGAAGGTTGACGCCCTCGTCACACGATCGGTTTCCGTGAAAGCACTCTGCACGGCCCGAGAGACAACCCCCAGTTGGGCCACAACTTGAACTGGGAGGAGGGGGGGTGTGCTCGCGACCTTGAGCAAAGATGGAGACGGCACTAGAGCAAAACTAGCAGCCGTTGACGGCACGAACTAATTCGCCTGATTGCGTCAACTGCGTTTGACCTGCTAGGGCTCGGTAATGGCAACTAAACCCAAGAGAGCTCCACCGCCATAACGTAAATGCCACTGTGCCTACGGTTCGTTACCCCCATGGTTGGGTCCCAGTTGGTACTTTTGATGTGCAGTAGGACCTAGCCTCTCTGTGCCAGAGGGGTGCCTCCCCAAGGGTGTGTACACAGCTGACGAATCATGCCTATCTCATCGCTCGCAACCAGAGCTTCACTTTGTCTCCCCCAAGGCCGGATACGACAAGGTAATCAATGAGAACGTTGTTCTCCACCGGTTTATTCCACGCTTGGTATCCTTGCTCCGGCCGGACACCTAATGATCGCCGACGCAGCGCGCGGCTATTGGCAAGAGCCGGTATGAATCCTCGTTTTCGGATCGCAACCGGCCTGGTACCTGTCTGGCAGATCTCCGTGGATCCATCCGATATAGAGGCAGATCGTGAATTCTCGGCCGATGCTGACTCGGTTCTGCTTCCGGCGCGTCCTCATCAACTGAGCGATTCTTGCCAGAGGCCCCCAAAGCATCGTCATCACCCTATCGTCGTCCTTGCAGCCATCAGAGTCCAGCTGTAAGCTGGGTCATTTCGATATCCACTCGCCAAGATATACGCTCATCTTTTGATCAAGCTTTGCCGCGCTCACATACCCAAAAGGAGGCATCGAATACGACTATTGGAGTATATTGGTGGTGACTATAGACGACCTTTCCCAGGGTCTCAATCCAGATTTACTATGGAGAAACCCAACCTGTGGCTGGCTCAGGCCTGGCAGTAGCGCCATGTTCGCACTCGGTCCTGGACGTCGGGTTTCCGGGGCTGCGGCAGCTAGCAAATGCCGCTGAACAGGGTCAACGGGCGTCAAGCTCGAACTCATTGCACCTCTGCTTGATCACGAAGCGGTGACAGGGTGCGGGCACCCAGAGCGCCTGTGTCTGTATACCCCGGACCAGTGCAGTATTCCAAAATTCACTGCGTAGATTTTACACTATTTTGTACGCAGCATACAAGTTACCCACCCACACTGGTGGGTTTTTCCTGGGGGATCTGCCCCGAGCAGTGCTAGCCGAGATGACCCTCTGGACAACCAGCCCGGCATCCCAGTCGAGTTCAGAGTCAGGCCGCTCGCAAGAGCTTCGCCCCAGTGTTGATGCAGGGCTGATGAGCCATCAGCTTTGTTTTTGGGTGAATGCGTGCGCGGCCCTCGTCGTTCGCTCATCGATACATGGGAGTTGGTTGTGTGACCACAAGTAGGAAACACGCCATTCTGCCCAGACAAAAAGGAAAGCGTCGAAGGTGGAACTGAAACGTATTGCTGAACGACTCCAGCATCTTTCGCCTGGACGTGCCAACAGGCTGTGTCGATGTAAGAGATCGACATGTAGTCTACTCCAACCCGCTTCGGTCCGCCAGCATCTGGACATCATGTTGCTGGATGTAGTCCACACGGCGGGTGTCTGTATGCACTGCAACTCTTTACCCTGGGGTTTCTTCGACCAACCCTACCTGGCGGTCGCAAAGAGGGCCATTGCAGTAGACTTGCGCCCCCGGATCTTATTCGTCAAGTCGTTTCGCATGCTCAATTGCCGTCGTGGCATCGAGATTCCGGGAAACGTGGGATTGTCCCGCAGGTGTGGCACTCAGCTGCAGATACACACCACACGTCTGTAATCAAGGGGACGACAATCCTTTACCGAGGGCCCAGTGTCCAGCCAAGTCCCTGCTGCATGTGGCGTACGTCGTAGGCACTAACCACCTTCCCAAAACTCCAGTTGGTGGCTGCAAATAAGCGAGTCCCCACGTTTCAAGATATCAGTTGACCATCCCAGGGCAAACAGGGCAGCAAAAATGACAGGCTCGAGCTCGTCAGAGCATGACACGAAATTGACTCTCAAAGCTGAGTCCTCAGCATGCGTTTCAGGTGACACAAAGAACAGCTGCATGCCGCTGGGTTCTTGATGTACATACAAGTCTATGTTCAAATTTCAAGCTTACGAAGAGGCAGAACAAGGCACTTGTGCCCCTGTTCCAATTCGCCCCTGACGCTCCTTCGGCGCCAATCGCGGCATCTGGGCACGAACAGGGGCTGCCAACGCTACCGATCCCACAGCATCGGGTCGCCTCTCTCCGCACTCGAGAGTCGCCCGCGATCCAAAGCACCATCCACTTTCGGCGCACCCTTGCATGACACTTTCGTCAGCTCAGAGGCCAACCGGCGAAGCCTCACCAACGAACCTCGGAATGTCATTTCGGCGACCAGAACGGCGGTATGTTGTTGTCGTCTGCCCTGCACGTGTCGATGAACGCAAGGCCGCCCGACTGCACGCCCGCAGCAGTCTACACCGAGGCGCGGTTGTTCGGGACTACCCACATGCTTGCCCTGATCCGCGGAAGCGAGGCCGGGCTGCCAACGTAGGGGGAATCCACCTCGGCGCGGATCTGATCATACACACGATAGTTGGTCACAGTGGCCCCCGTTGCCATCAGATATTCGCCGAGGGGCGGTGCGATGCCAAAATCTATTGTTGGAGCCCACCCTCCACCTCTTTTCAGGAGTTTCGTCCGAGATCCGCGCCGCCCCTTGCCCTGCGATGCGTGGAGGGAGCTCCCGAGGCTAGGAACCCTAAAATATTCTGTGGGAGGGTAACTTTGGTAAACATCGGACAAGGCTCAAAGGCCGCTTGTTTTGACGCGGCGGACCCGGGAGTCGAACCACTTCTGTGCACACTGCACCTCGGTGCTTCCATCCCCATTCCACGCAGGGATCGTGGAAGCTTTGCGTGCGGTTTGAGGTTCGACACATGCGAGCACGGACGTTCGACGGGAGGGCCGAGTAGGATGTTTTACAGACGGTATCATGCGCCGGTATAGCTTTCTGACATCATGCAGGTCAACACCTGGACGGCGCACTTCCGATTATACTCTGCATGATCGACATGCGAGTTGGAGACGTCAAATTTGAATTTCAATTGAGGCGGTGACCCTATGAATCGGGGTACCATAGTTCCAACAAGCTGCGTGTCCCCTTGCAGCGGCACCATAGGGTCGCTCGCCTAATCCTCTGCAATTACATGCCCGCAGGGTCTACCACTCATCGAGAAGATGCCTGCCTCTTTCTCCATTGACAACGCCATCAATAGCGATATCGTGGGTCCTGATTCCTCCGAAAATCACCCTGGGCTGACCCGCCCAGGGACCTAAGCCACCGAAGAGAGCCCTCCCTCGTCACCCACCCCCCCCCAGGAACTGACGACGCGTGAGCCGCAGGGCAGCCCCGGGGCCGCAAGCGCGAGGGCGGATATGGGACGACAAGGGGTCGCATGAATCTGCAGCCCACCGGGCAAGATGAGCATGACTACGATCGTGGCAGGGCGAATGCCTTTACGAATGCCGTATACCATGGGAGTGCTAATATCGCCATGCAGACGGGAATGAAATATTGCCAATAGTATAGACGGTGGGCCCTTCCCGCGGCATTTTTTTTTTTTTTTGAAGGCGATGATGCGGCGTGGTTGATTGACGAACCAGGCTTCGGGTGTCGAAGCAGCTCCACCCCCTGCCACCACTCACTCTGGCTGACAGGAGAACGTACGAGCATTAATGACGACGCTTGGGACGTCGTTGATTTTCAGCCTTGTCGGCGTCAATTATTTGGTTCGGGTGGGNGGGGGGGGGTGGTGTTGCCACAACTGCCTGTCAGTACGGCCAACTAACTACATTGGGCAATGAAGAGACCTCGGGACTTTTCAGACTCGCCCCAGAATTGGTCCCTGATGCGAATATCAAGTCTGATATTGACCACACCAGCTATACTCTGACCAAGCAACGGTCGTCTCGCATCATCTGGTTTTAATATTCGAACATTGTTTCAGCCGCTTGCTGAAGGAGTTGTTCTGAGCCCTTACCAGTGATGTGGCTGGCCGTTAAGACTTGGCACGTTTGCAGTGAGTGCAGTCCACGCAGAACATAGCCGTGCAAAAGCACAGGCGGACAGTGTGATGCTGTGATCGATTTTCCCAGAAGACGTTACATGGGTGATCAACTTTAATCGGATCGTCAGGACAGGAGTGTGTTGGTTCGTGCTTTTCAGCGGGGACCATTCCTTGTACCGGTACTTTTTCGACGGTCCCTCGGCTTGGGGAAGGGGAAGCGGGGAGGGGTGTGGTTTGTGAGCTCCAGTACCAATGGCGACCGAGCCCAGGTTCAGGCTCCGGAAATAGTTTACACAACTGATGAGGGCCGAACATCTGCCGATGGGGCTTCTCAAGACCTTGCCAGGGGGTGTGCAATTGTACAAGAATGTTTTAGGGTAGGATGATGATGATGATGATAACGAAGATGTTAGTCATGGAGGCGAGGGGCGTGGCACAAGTACACACAAGAGCAGAGGGGGGTTGGCGTGTGGGGGCGGCGAGGAACAAGAGCGAAATCTGAAGAAGTGAAGGGCTGCTGCCGCTGTCTCAAGACGATAGCCGCATGCTGAACTGGGCAAGGCGCGGCCCCTGAAGGCTCGGCGGCTCGGTAAGCTCCGACGTCAGGCAAGAAGAGCCTCCAGCCCTTGGTCGCCCGTTGGCCCGTTGAGCTCTCGAGTTGAGAAGCTCTGTGTGCACGAGTCAAGAAGTGAGCTTTTTCTGTAACAAGAGGCGGGGATGGCCGATGCTTGTGAGAAAGATAGATGCAGTATGTATGTGTGAGTGTGTGTGTGTGTGTGTGTGTAGACTATACGTTGTTCTGTTGTAGAAGGTCTGGCTCACTCATGCTGAGAGAGACATGATAGAGATAGTGATGCGATGCGGGGAGGATTATGTAACATTCCTACTCACTACCAGAAATGAGTGTGTCATCTGCGGTCTCTCTGTTAACCTCGACTCCGACATGTGGGGGCGGCCGATCACGGGGCGACTATCGACTGCTTGCTCGCCTCTTCTGACTTGCAGCGCAGCGTAATTCGGACCTGAGGCACGCGAGAAAATCCATCCTCTGTCAAGCTCTGCCTCACCAACAAACTCTACGACGGCCCCCTTTTGGACGTCAGCCACCATCTGAGATCTTACACGGCGAACCCTTGTTGATCGTGACCAGCATCCAAAACATAAAAAAAGGGATCACCACTGGGCATCGTGTGATCGCGCGTCCGGCACTTCCGCTCAGGACAGGGCTTTCGGACTCGCCAGTCTCCTCCCTCACTTAACCTGCGACGACTGCCTCACCCGCGTTGCCAACCCGGCCCCACTCCCACAGAGACATAGAGACCGACGCTGCAGTCATACTTTGCCCGAAGGCTCTCCGTCTCAACGCCGCCCACCATGGCGGAGCTCCAGAATGCCAACCCTACCATCCTCAACCTGTCAGAACTCCCCACCCGGAGGCGGCAGAGGCAGAGCCACAAGCGCCCCGGTGACGACCTCACCACCTTCTCACCGAGGCCGCCCCACTGGGAAAGCGTTCTCCACGAGACCTATGAAGGCTTCGAAACCAAGTCCCTGTCGGACAGCTCCGACACCGAGGACCCTATCGACGAGCAGGAAATCTTTGGTGAGTGCCGGTCCGTCTACTTCTGTGGCCTTTCTTCGCAGTGAGGTTGCCGCCATGTACCCCTGTTGCCGCCCTGCTGCGGTACGCCACGCTGTGCTTGTGGCCAACAAGTCTTGCCGACTTCGTTTCATGGCTTTTCCGGCTGCTGCATCATGCAGTTGCGATCCCCCGATGCTTTCCATTCCCGGCAGCCCAGCCCAGCAATGTGGTTTCATGGGCCGTTGGCCTTCAGTCAAGGATTGGTTTCAATTCTCCCCGAAGCCGGCAGGGTCGTGGTCGCGTTCTAGAACGTCGCAAGCGCGGCGGGCATTGGGCGAATCGTTTGTTTCACAGCTGGCTTCCAGAACGTGGAACAGCTGACGTCTCACAGATCTGATCTCCACGATTTCCGATCCGGAGCATCCCCTCACTCTTGGCCAGCTCGCCGTTGTCAATCTTCCGGATATCCGCCTCGATCCGGCACCCGCTCCGGGGGTGGGGCCCAGCCTCGACACCGTGACCACGGTCACGGTCGAGCTGACGCCCACCGTCAACCACTGCAGCCTGGCCACCATTATTGGCCTCGCCGTGCGCGTGCGCCTGGAGGCCTGCCTGCCGCCAAACTACAGGGTCGACGTCTGCATGAAGGACGGCTCCCACGCGCAGGACGACCAGGTGAACAAGCAGCTCGCCGACAAGGAGCGCGTCGCTGCAGCCCTGGAGAACGACACACTCAAGCGGACCCTCGACACCATGATGGAGACATGCGTGAGCGGCTATGCCAAAGACATTGACTCGCACTGAGTAACATCGACTCTACAGATCGATTCGCGCGGGATCATGTCTCACAATGTACATCGCATTAGACACATCTTGTGGCGCAGCCAATTGGACCCCCCCCCCCAGCGCAGAGTTGCAGATTCTCAGGATGCCACGTCAAAGGGAATAAGGGGAACTGTAACCAAGGCACAAGCGAGCGCCTTAGCTATAACCATCACCAAATAGCAGGGCATCAATGCTACGATGAGACCTCGAACGTGTCCTGCCACGCGCCTGCGAGGATCAGCGTCCTGTGCATCCCCCGGCGCGGATGGCGGGGTTTCGAATCGCCCGCCAAGTTTAAGCTTTTGGCCATGGAAGGCGTCCGCTGTCTGGGCACCCGGGGGTTGGACTGGCAGATTAGGTCGGAAGAATGGCTGCTGTACGTGGCCCAGCAGCATCGGGCCCAGTGCCTGAATGATCGCTCAGTGAGGCACCAGCTACCCCAGATTGCCGGATTGGAACACGCCTCTCGACGAGTGCGGGCCGTTCGAAAACCTGGGTCGCCCATGGTGTATCATCATCATCCCATGGTGCACACACACCGACAAACCTCTTCATTTGACCCCGGGCAGTCTGATGTCCTTTGCATCTGTACTATGTTAGAGAATGTGGACCGGTCTTTCTAGAACATGGCTATCAGCTCGTACAGAAGATAGACTGTTGTCCAGGTTTGGTCTCCATATTAGCAGCTCTTGTGCCTGTCCCTACGCCCTCGTCGCTGAGGACCCAAGACAGCAGCCGAGGCAGGCGGGCCGACGGGAAAAGAGAGACCTCGCCTGCCCTGCCGCGCCTTGTCGCCTCTGCCATCGTTGCATTTTGGACCGCAAACGTCGTACCAAACACCACAGCAGTGTGGTACGCTAGGATTGGGTTGGACGCACCCCTCGTGGCATGTCCCGCGATCTTATATCACGCCTCATAGTGACCTGGACAACTGTAGCATATTTACCTAATGTGGTAATAGCAGACCAGGGCGTGTGTGGATGAAATACAGAGCTTGATCTAACGCGGCGCCATGCGGGCTGTTCCAGGTTTCTGGTCGGGGCCCCAAACAGCCAAACCTCTCCCATGGCCCAATGGGACCCTCTCCGCTTCCCTGGTGTAGGATTCTTTCGCAACGTCTTGGGTGTTTCCAGCCCCGATCAAGTACCGAGGCACCCCTTTTCCCTCACCTTGCTTGACCTGGCCTGGGGCCCGGACCGGCCTTGGGGAGCCTCAACAAGCCGACGGGATGTTTTCTGCTTTGGTTGTTGCTGTTGTTCATCAAACCCGACCCTTCTACTATAACTACCCAATACTACGTATGATGATGTGTGTACGGAAACGGTAATTGGAGAGCGATGCGACGACAGCTGCACGCTCGCTCGCAGGTGTGCATCGACCAACCCATCCCCAGCCAGCCAGCCTTACGAAGGGGGGGAGGTGCGGCATGGCAATTTCAAACAGAAAGACCGGATAAGGCTCTCACCGTCGTCCGATGTGATGGCTTCGCTTCGCTTTGGCCTTGCTTGCCGGCCACGGTGCCCACACCCTCACGCGGAATCCCATACACTGCGACGACACTAGCCGGCACCGCATCAATCAGCAACAAGGACAACGACAAGAACAACCGGCAACCTAGTCGGGCTTCTGTGCGTCGGCCCTACCGGCCACCCCAGCCCAGTCTGATCTTTTTTTTTTTTTTTCAAGACGAAGGGGTCTGATCTCCCGGGCAGACGTCTTACCGCGGATCCGGCCCCCAAGATTGCGTGTCTCAGGTTCTTCCAGCAGCCTTCCTTTTTGACACGCACGCACACACACAGATCGTTCCTGTTCGTTCTTTCGCCCTCACCTTCCTTCTCCCGCAGGGGAGGGAGCGAGGAGGCGTGTGCGAGAGCAAAAATTAGCCCACGTCCCGCGCTCACATCCCGCCAACGAACCGTCGATAAGGTTTTGCTTGGCGGTAGGTCAAGGCTGATGGGGCAATAATGTGGCTACCCTAGAATACATAGTAGTCTAGTTACTTCCTTTCGTCCAGAGTCTCTCTTTCACACCATTCTCCAACTTTTGAACACCCCCCAGCCTCCCCCTCCACCCCGCCTCCTCTACCCGAAGGGTGTGTGTGTGCTTGCGAGAGGTATCTTGTCACAACGCCGACGCACAGCGCAACAGTTACAATGGGTAGATCTCTCGGTCAATTGTGCGTGGGGCGTGGGGAGTGGGGCGATCGCAACTGCCGTCCCTGTTGCAGCAACGGACGGCACATACATGTAGTTCACACACCGCATTTGCTTGTTCCCTCCTTGTGGGGCACACATAGAAGACAGAAAAAGACGGGGCAAAAAGAAAAAAAATCACCCAAAAAAAAGGAGGAAGAAATCACATCTCCAGGGAAGATGCAGGAATATTTCCCCGGGGGACCAGCGGCCGTCTCTCTGCTCGTCCGTCCGGGGCCAACCAACACGGGCAAAAACTCATGGCGTATGCCACATGGCCAGCCGCGCCCCCTAGCGCACCACGCCCCGAGATACACCGTCGAGTATCCCTATAGAACAAAGCTGACAGACCTGCAGGCCGACCGACCTTGCTTTCGCCGCCCCCAAGGGCCCCGGGTGGACTTGGTGGAGGCCTGTTTGGCCTATCCTGGACGCCCCCCGTCAGGCAGGCCAGCCCTGGGGCCCCCCCCCCTCAAGAATAAGGTTCTACCTCGGCAGGAAGCAAGTACCCTGGGCGGAGGGTGTTGCTGTAGTGAACCCGCGTGCTTCATCCTCTCTGTCCTCCTCCCCTTGTCTCTCATTCTCTCTCTGTCTCTCTGGTCGGATCCGGGGTGGTTGGGGGGTCGTGTAAGCATGGGAGGCTCCAGCTGCTGAGGGATTGTTGTTTATCCCCCGCAATAGTGGGAAAGTAGGGCAAGCAGGCCCAGTCGAGTAGCGGGAAAGGTTGTTCTTGGGTTGGTTGATAACCCGAGGAGCCGCGGCCTTTTCCGGGAAACCTTTTTCTTTCCCCCTTTGTCTCTCTCTCTCTTCTCTCCCTAAATCTTTCCAGAAGGAATTCCAGCCATCAGGAACACACCCATGCCGCGAGCTTTCCTCAAGGTGGTCTGGTTTCTCGACACTAGAGGAAAGCTTCTCTGGGCTAGAACCTTGCAATCTGGGGTGGGGGGAGGTGGGAGGGGCTTAGAGTGGAACTGGCCTACAGTCAGTAAAGTAAGTATTTGTGCGGTTGGGCAAAAGCCCTGCCCTGCCCTGTCCTGTCCTGCATTGCATTGCATGCAGGCTTGCTTGGCTTCGTAAGCTGGGTGGGTGACTGGGTGGGTGGACAGGCGACCAGGAGGTAGGCCTGCTGCGTGTAGGGTCTTGGTCAGGTTAGTCACGGTAGCGCGGATGTGAGACGAACTCCGACGGCTGCATTGTCTGCTCAGGGTTCGAGAAATTTAAGACACAGTGGCAGGACATCTCAAAACGATCATTTATCAAGGGAAGAAAATAAATGGTGGCCGGCCTAGTTACTCGGCAGTGTAAATTACAGGCGGGGGATGGGGGGTTACGGTGTGTGGAGGTTTGGAGTAATGGAGGGGAACGGGGTGTGTGGCTTGCCTCCCCTCTCCCCAGCTTTCTCCTGTGCCTCGCTCGGATTGCGCCGACTGACTACCAATCCACCTATTCCCCCTACACGAGGCACGCTTACCATAGTACCACCGAACCGCACCCTCTGAACTGTCCGGCTCCAGGGGAATGCTTGCCTGTCCAAGGTGCAAGCCGCCACAGCAATCAACGGCTAGGCGCTGGCGCCGTTGCAGCGGGGCCTTGCTCTGCTCCTGACTGAGCGCTTCGAGTGGTGCGCTTGCTTCCTGGCAGACCTTAGATCTTTTGGTGCAACCAGTCTGTCGGCCCTACTATGCGTCAGTCTCCCCTGCTTGGGGTAACAGGCGGCGCCGATCACCTTGTACCTGGCTTAGTATACAAAAGGGCCCTGCGGGTTTTTGCCACGGCGATCCCCCGATCGGCATGAGCGCAACTGTCTATATTATTTTTGTACATAGTATATTGCGTATACGTATATGCTCCCACAAGCGGGTGTATATGTCTGTGTATGTGCTACTTGGCCCCAGACGGACCGACTGTTTCTGCGCCCGGCGACCGTAAATGGTGTTGTCAGTCTCATCCGAATCGTGGTGGCCACCGGTGGCTGGCATTGGCAGGGTCACATCCCTCTCTGACCGGAGCCGCATGGCCAGTCGATGCTAGAAGGTATGCTAGAAAGCAGGTAGCATGCAGAGCAACCAACCCCCCCCGTCTTCCTTCATCCGCGGAGGGCCCGTCGCCACTGCACAGCTTGCCAGCTGTGAGTTTAGGGTACAGATGTGAATGACTTCAGTCAGTCGCAGGTCCCTTGGGCACAAACCGTCTTGAGCGCTGGCCCAAACCATGCCGAACTATTCACCCGAAACGCCACTGCCATGAGACTCCAGGCTTGAGTTTGCGAAACGGAACCGAGAATCACGGATATCCATCACGGATATCCCCCATCGGCTGTGCCGAGTGTCTGTTTTGGAGCATATCCGTAGACAGGAACATCCCATAAGTTTTCTTCTTCTTCGTTAGATCTCCCCCAGCGTGCCGCCATCAACCAGATCTTGGTAGAACTCGGGCTCTAAGAATTTGGCAACGGAAACATCCTCACTAAGGCCCTTCCTCCTGCGCGTCTTGAGTACGAAATCGCGGGCCGTCGCCTGTGCGCTTGCGGGCTGCAAGGGCCTGATGACAATGTCCCTGTCGAGCGGGTCGCCCGGCACGATGCTCCATCTGTCAAACACCAAAGACAGCATGGCGCCCTCGGTGTTGATTCGCAGATCGGTCTCGAAGCCGAAAGAGTCGATCACGGGTATCAGTCCGCTCACACGATACAACGGGGTGCCCACGATCGGCCCGTCTTGGAGCACGTGTCCCCGCCGCCTAGCCAGGACCGTGTATAAGGACGACACGGCGTCCTGACTGCCTGTCATTGACACCGAGTACATCGGCTCCATCAGGCGGGGGGACGCCATAAGGAACGACGAGTAGCAAGCTCTTCGGGAAGTGGGGATCACCTGGCCCCCTCCCCGGAAGATCGCCTCGTCGGCCAGTGAAATGTCCGTAATCTTGAATTTTGTGTTGCGGATGGCTGCATGTAGCGTTAGCGAGAGATCACACCTGCAGCTCCCTGTGCTGCTAGCCACGCAACAATGCGCAAAAAAATGTGACAGCCACGACAGAAGATGGGTAAAGAGCTGACGCGATGGTCTTGGCATGGGATTTCCTGTCGTGGCTGCATTCACATGGGTCCGCGGGTACCCGTTTCCCCCCCCCCCCCCCCAACCAACTTGGAGAGGAGAGTGAGCTGACGACCACCGCTGACAGCGTGAGACCTCACCGCACCTCTCCTCACGACCGTTGCCGGTTTGGGAAGGCGGCCTGTCACCAAGATTCGGCTGTTGACCGGCAGTGATAACGGTAGTGGATGAGGAGGGCAGGTGTCAATGGCACCCACGCGTGCGATAGCGACGACAGACAAGGGATGGGCCAAAATAGGATGTTTATGCACTTACGCTCTTCGCAAAGCGGACCTTCTCGAGTAGCCCAGCTGAACCCCTGGCGGATTGGTTCTTTGACTGTGTTCAGGAGTCGCTTGTCCACCTGTTGCAGATCCGAGTTAGCGATTCGTCAAGGCGAAGCGATGGCTGGCAACATGCAGACTCTCTGACATCCCACCTTACCCCCGCCACAGGACAAACGACAAAGTACTTGGCAATTTCACCTACCTCGCCAGGGAGAGTATCATCTTGCAGGATATTCGGTCCCATTTCGTCCGGGCCAAAGGCCCAGATGCTCCGCGCTGCCAGCCTGTCCCACTCGTACTTTTCCTCAAAGAATTTGGCGATTTTTCTGATTGGCTCCTTGATGCTCACGGCACCTCGTTCGATGTCCCTTGCAATTCCGTCCTCCAACGGCTCAGCGACCATCGTGATTTTATTCTTCTTGTTGGGCGTGATGGCGTAGCATTTGGTCCGTGACTGTTCAACCACTGTCTCGCAGAACCGCGTGACAGGATCGGAGACCTTGATCTCCATGTCCGCATACAGGCGCCGCAAGTCGTGTAGCACGCAATCCATGTAGAGCTCTCCTGTTCCCAGAATTATGTGCTCGCCGGACTCCTCCACTTTGGTGTTGATCAACGGATAGCTCTTGTTGATTTTGCGTATGCCGTCGAGCATCTTCGGAAGTTCCGACGGATTTATCGGCTCAATTGCGACCTTGAGAACTGACTCCGTGAAATGGGTCACGGGCTTGAAGATGTAAGCGTCTTCATCATCCTCGAACTGCTTGTCGACAATGGTGGCAGATTTGACAATGGAGTTGTCAACCCCACCAAGGAGTACCCAGTTTCCTGCTGGTACGCCATCCACAGGAATGTTGTACCTCGTCTCTGCGATCCAGACATCTGAGATGCGTGCCACGGCCATGTCCTCCTCGTCGTCGAGCGAATAGCCCTCGCCCAGAACGCGAACCTCAGCGCCTGGGCGAGCAATGCCGCTAAACACCCGACCCAGCGAGTAGAAGCTCTTTGCATCCGAGGAGTTGAACAGCTTCGTGACGTACACAACCAAAGGGCCATTTTGGTCACACGACTTCATAGCCTCGGCCACCTTCGTGTCCAATGGACCAGTGTAATATCGTTCAAGATGTCTCTGCGCAGCCTCGGCTGGGGATGGAATGTGTTGTACGACCATGTCGACGAATGCTGTAGATGGGCCGAAGAATTGTTCGCACACCAGTTTGAGGAGGACCTTGGCGTCCGTCTTGTACTGTGAGGGCTTGAGGACTATACCGAGAGGTGTCAGGGTAGCTTTCAGCTCGTCTGGGTTCTTGCTGATGGTGTGAGAATATAGCTTGTAGATCGGCTCCAAGATGAAGTTGAGGAAAGACCTCTTTGCCCCCTCCTCAACCGGTTTCCGCGTGAATGTGCGCTTCTTTGGGTTGAAGTAGACGTCACCCCACAGGCGCCGGGCAAACTCTTCTGTGTTGACACCACCGAAGCTGTCGGAATACATCTTGGCGAACGACTGTAGGGTGAAGCACCAGCCCATGTCGGCACACGCGAAGAGAACGTTACCCTTCTCAGGGCTCAGCCGCCTCTCCTCTCCCCTTCCAGGTATCGTGTTCTCTATGACGGTGTTGACTTCCTCTACGACATGCCGGAGCTTGAAGTATGCGTCGTTGGGCGGCAATTTCAGCTCCAGAATAAGCCGGTCCATCTTGTTGATGACCAACGTCAAGGGCATATCTTCCAGTACCGCGTGCCTGATTATCTGCTCCGTGTTGACCTGGACGCCCTCCACAACGTCGATCACGAGACAGACACCATCCACCAGTCGTAATGATGCCGCGACCTCATCCACGAAGTTGACATGGCCGGGAGTATCGATGACGTTGACGAGGTGTGACTTGCCCTTGGTGCTCTGCAGCACGAGGCTCATAGGTGCTGCTTTGACGGAAAGCCCACGGTCCCTCTCCGTGACATGCACGTCAGTATATCTCATCTGCTCGTCGCGGTTCTTGCCCGTGCGCTTCTCCAACCGGTCGTTGATGTCGTGTGTCTCGAGTACCAGCATGTCCATGAAGGCCGTCTTGCCGTGATGGAGGTGCCCTGCGAGGGCCACGTTTCGCGTCTGCTCAGGGAAGTTCATGAGGTCTGTCATGAAGCTCCGGTCGAAGAAGACAGGCGGCAGATCGGCCTCCTCGACGGTGAACTTCTTCTGCTCCACCGGCGCGATGATCGGCTCGGTCAAGGGTTGCGCATCCTCCTCTTGCACAAGTGTCTCGACGCCCTCGCCATATACCTGTGCTGCTGTCGGGTAGTATTGTTTATCTTCGTGGAGTACGACGGCGTTCGAAGGGCCCTCTGCGACAGTGTAAGTTAGTGGGACGTGTGGGACACTGGGTCGTGCCTCGCTCTGGTAACGCACCGTCTACCTCCATAAGCTCCAGGCCGGCAGCGCCCTGGTCGTCCTCGGCATCCTCGTCGTCGTAGACGTAGTTGCCCGCGTCGACGCCATGCTGGGACTCGTCCTCTGATGCGTCAGCCTCCTCGCCAATGAAGTTGCCGAATCTGTGTTGCAAAGAGCTGCTGTCAGTTGTGGAATGATTGTCGCGTGGGGAAGAGGGCAGTCACGTACTCATCATAAAGATCATCCATGGCGGCTTTCGTCTGTGAAGGGCCTTTGAAAGAGTGCGAGGCGGTGGGGTTGAAGACAAGCTCTCAGTTGGTCGCGCTGGTGAGAGGAAGAGCTGCCTTACTAGCCTACCTTACCCAAGGTGGTTACTGCTGCTTGCTGGACTGCAGCTCTAATCTCAAATTTCGGCGAGGCTGACGTCCAAGGCCAAGCTGGTGCCCCACTTGCAATCGAGGGCCCTCCTCTGAGTGGCCAGACGCCATGCAAGGTACTGGACCCTGGCGGACCGGTGTGGCAGGCCTGGCAGCCTAGGCAGGCTTGGGCAGGCCAAAAAGTTTAGCTGGGGGATCCTGCGAGCCTGCGAGCAACTAACTCGGCCCGGCCAGCATCAACAAACGACTCAAACGACTCAAGCGACTCAACCGCAGTCTGATCCTCTGAAGCACATTCCCGAGTTCGGCAACAAGTGGGGATCCACGATTACTATTCGCAACTCTGTTGGGTTCCACACCGCAGCCCACATCGAACTGCAGTCCACCACGTCCCATCAGTCCCATCAATCCCATCCGTCCTACAAAAAGACACCTCTAGGCGCTGACGACGACCTCGCTCCCGACTGTTCTGTCCTGTCCTCTGTCCTGCCCTGTCCATCCTCACCTGTCCTGCCAGATATCCGTTTCCGTGCCGAGAAGCCATCGCTGTTCGTTGTGTGTTTTTTCCAGACGCCTCATCACATCCACACGGTCTTCCCATCATGTCCAGCCTCCCACCCGTCTACATCGCCTCCGTGGCACGAACCCCCGTTGGATCTTTCCTCGGGTAAGTAAACCTGCGACCCAACAGGCCTTTGCACCCGAGACATGAGGCGATCATGCCCAGGGACTCCCTGAACCAACACTGACCTGCCCATAGGTCCCTCTCCAGCCTCACGGCCACTCAGCTGGGCTCTCATGCTATCAAGGGTTCGTAGCCAGCCGACCTTCCATCGCGTTCCACCCCAGCAGCTCGGGATTGCTAATAAAGTGCCACAGCTGCTGTTGAGCGTGTTCCTGAGATCAAGCCCGAGGACGTTGAGGAGGTCTTCTTCGGCAATGTGCTCTCGGCTGGGTAGGCAGCTCTCACTCCGGACACATATTGCTCAACTGTGCTGACCCCGCTCTCAGCCTGGGCCAGGCCCCTGCCCGCCAGTGCGCCATCAACGCTGGTCTCAGCGATGCCGTGGTGGCCACAACAGTAAACAAGGTCTGCGCCTCGGGGCTCAAGGCCATCATTCTGGGCGCCCAGACTATCATGACCGGCAACGCGTCCATAGTCGTGGCCGGAGGCACCGAGTCCATGTCCAACACGCCACACTACCTACCCAACCTGCGGACGGGCGTCAAGTACGGCGACGGCAGCCTGATCGACGGCGTCCAGAAGGACGGCCTGAGGGACGCCTACGGCAAGCAGGAGCTCATGGGCATGCAGGGCGAGCTGTGCGCCACCACCCACGACATCACCCGTGAGCAGCAGGACGAGTACGCCATCAAGACCTACCAGAAGGCCCAGGCCGCCACCGAGGCCGGCGTCTTCGCGTCTGAGATCGCCCCCATCGAGGTCAGCGGTGGCCGTGGCAAGCCCGCTGTCAAGGTTGACCGCGATGAGGAGGTTAAGAACCTCAACGTCGACAGGCTCAAGAGCGCCAGGCCCGTCTTCATCCCCGGCACAGGCACCGTCACGGCTGCCAACGCCTCCCCGATCAACGACGGTGCCTCCGCCGTGGTCCTCGTCTCCGAGGCCAAGCTGAAGGAGCTGGGCATCAAGCCCATCGCCAAGATCCTCGGCTGGGGAGACGCCGCCAACGCCCCCGAGAAGTTCACCACCGCCCCGTCGCTGGCCATCCCCAAGGCCATCAAGCACGCAGGCTTGACCGCCGACAAGGTCGACTTCTACGAGATCAACGAGGCCTTCTCCGTAGTCGCCCTCGCCAACATCAAGCTGCTGAACCTCGACCCGGAGACGGTCAACGTTTTCGGTGGTTCCGTAGCCATTGGCCACCCGCTCGGCTGCTCTGGCGCCCGTATCGTCACGACTTTGACCACGGTGCTCAAGGAGAAGAAGGCCAAGATTGGCTGCGCTGGTATCTGCAACGGCGGCGGCGGCGCCTCCGCTATTGTCATTGAGAACCTGCAGTAGGCGATGGCAAAGCGTGCCCCTGGCGCGTCTCGCCCAAAGAAGTAAAACTTATGTTGGCCGAGAACCTGTTATTGCGGATATACACCTATAGTCTTCCCTCTAATGGCTAGCTAGGATTGGGTTAATGAATTACAATGCCTTCCAGTGGGTCAAAATAATGGATACTGCCCGCTGCTCCTGGTAGATGAACGCGAGTTGTTTATCAATACCACCCAGTGCTCAGGATTATCTGTTTACCCCTTTGCCACTGAGAAAGAGCCAGGCAGTATATTGACAAACTAGCGCTGGTCATGGTCCTCGACGATCACATTCCATTCATAGAAGATGATGTGCCAATTTTCCAGGCCGGCTGGCCATGATGGGATGTTTCCTATTGTTGAACCAATCTAGAGAGGCGAGATTGCCAACCAGCTGGTGCTCGATATCTCCCCACATAATTATGTCTGTGGTGCTGGAGTGGTCGTGGTGCTGGGTGACTGATGCTAGCTACCAGGTAGCTAGCTCCATGTAATTGACTCGCTGCGCCACGGCAGGGTGAAGTCAGGGCAGGGTACCCTGACTTGCCTGCCTTTGTCCCGCCGAGTCATTCTTATCGATAAGAAGCCGTGAAAAGGTCCCCGCGACCTCTCCTGGGCTTTTTTCCTCAAGAGACGCGACCGCGTTTTGGGAAAAAAAATCTTTACGCAGCCCATCATCATCAATCGCCCCTTGGACGACCATATAGGAATTGCTCATTTATAACGCCTCGGATTTGTCGTCTACACCGCTGGTATCGTCATCACAGCATCGCGGCGTTCAAGATGCGTTACGTCCTAGTTTCCGGCGGAGTCATCTCTGGTACTGTCCGACCCCTCCACTCCCAACTTGCCACGGCGTGTTTCCCCCTTTCAGAGGCCGCCCTCCGCTAACTCGCGACTTCAGGCGTGGGGAAGGGCATCATCGCCTCATCCACCGGTCTGGTTTGTTTGCTATGACCTCAACTATCCCATCATACGAGATTCTGATGGGACCTTCAACAGCTTCTCAAGACACTCGGATTGAGGGTCAGTTGCGTCAAGATCGACCCTTATGTGTCGGTCGATGCAGGCCTCATGGCCCCCGCCGAGCACGGTGAATGCTTCGTGCTGCAGTCCGGTCCGTGCCAGAGCTTCCTTGTCTGCCCTCATTGGCCATGTACTGAGTCCTTGTGCAGGTTCCGAGGTCGACTTGGATCTCGGGAACTACGAGAGGTACCTGGCCTTGACCCTGGCCGGCGATAACAACATCACTACCGGAAAGATCTACCAACATGTACGTATCTTCAACTGCAACTCTGCTGCTCAGCCGTCTGACTGTTTCCATTCAGGTTATCCAGAAGGAGCGCCGGGGTGACTATCTTGGAAAGACTGTCCAGATGTACGTGCGCGGCATCACCACACCCACATTCACATGCACTTGCAGGGTTGATGGCTTCCACCTACCTCCCATCTTGCTCTTGGGTTACTGTTCGTCGCAGTCGCGCTGATGTTTTGCTAGTGTCCCTCACGTCACAAATGCCATCAAGGATTGGATTAAGCGTGTGGCAAAGGTCCCCGTGGATGGTTCGAGCGAGGAACCGGATGTGTGTATCATCGAGCTCGGAGGCACAGTCGGCGATATCGAGAGCATGCCTTTTGTCGAGGCATTGACTCAGCTCCGCCACGAAGCCGGCCCGAGGAACTTCATGAACATCCACGTCTCATATGTTCCCACTATTCACGGAGAGCAGAAGACGAAGCCCACCCAGCACGCGGTCAAGTCTGTTCGGAGCTACGGCCTGATCCCTGACCTGGTATGTTACAATGGCTTCTGGTGGATCGCCTTGGCTAACAAAATCCAAGGTCGCATGCCGCTGCGAACAGCCCCTAGCGGAGGCCACCATTGCAAAGCTGGCACTGCACTGCCAAGTCGAGCTGGACCAGATTCTTGTCGTCCGAGACATGCCCACCGTCTACCAAGTCCCCCTGCTTTTGGAGGAGCAGAAGATCATCCCTCTCCTGCGGACCCGACTCAACCTGGATGCTCTGACCATCGCACCCGCGAGTGTTTCAACCGGCGTCGAGCTTTGGGACACGTGGAAGTTTGTGGTCACTCAAGATCACGAGGCCACTATCGATATCGCCTTGGTGGGAAAGTATGTGGAGACACATGACGCCTACTTGTCTGTGGTGAAGTCCCTAGAGCACTCTTCCATGCACCTGCGCCGGAAGCTCAACCTCATCTGGGTTGACGCTGAGCACCTCGAGCCCAAGGCAAAGTCAACGGATGAGGAGAAGTACAATGAGGCATGGCACGCAGTGCGCACCGCTTCGGGTGTGATTGTCCCAGGGGGTTTCGGAACCCGAGGCACCGAGGGCATGATGCTGGCGTCCAAATTTGCCAGGGAGAATGGCACGCCGTTCCTGGGGGTGCGTTGCCCAAAGACAACCGTTTCGTGTATACGTGACTGACCGACCTCTTGTACAGGTTTGCTTGGGTTTCCAAACTGCTGCCATTCAGTACGCACGCGACGTGTGCGGTATGGCAGAGGCCAACTCGGAAGAGTTCCACTCCATGGCGAAGGACTGTGTCGTCATCTCCATGCCCGAGCTCGACAAACACAACATGGGAGGCACCATGCGTCTTGGGTCAAGGAAGACCATCTTCCAGGAGGGGAGTGACTGGGCGAAGATTCGTGCACTGTACGGCGGCGGGCTTGAAATTGAGGAACGACACCGCCACCGGTATGAAGTCAATCCCGCCTACATCCACCGCCTGGAGACCGCTGGTCTTCATTTCGTCGGAAAGGACGAGACTGGCCAGCGCATGGAGATCTTCGAACTGAAGGATCACCCTTACTTTGTTGGTGAGCAGCAATCTTTGCGGGCCTCCATGTTGCAACAGTCGCTAACCACCTTGAAAGGCACGCAATTCCATGCTGAGTATCAGTCTAAAGTGCTCAGCCCAAGCGTAAGTTTAACCACCAGTTTCGTTCTCTGCCGCGAAGGACACACACGTCTGACTGGATCGTACAGAAACCTTACCTGGGCTTCATTGCCGCCAGTGCCGGGGTCCTCGAGAAGGTCCTAAAGGAAGGAGTTGGGCGGCCCGCTAAACTCACCAACGGCGTCAACGGTGCCCATCATTTTTAAATTTTCGTCTGCATGGTGCGTAGAGAGTGTGTGAAAGGATTGCACATCCAAAGTGTTTGTTTAAATGGCGTTCAATGGCAAGGGGGATACACACTGGCGTTATCATCACGAGATACTGGAATTGGCATGGTCTGTAGATGACTAGATTTTCAAGCCTTGCATTGGTCTCCGCGAATCAATAGTCTGCGGAGTTACTGACGTGGTGTTGTCATGTGCTCTCCGAAAGGTCATCGGACTCGGCACCAACGGCATACTTGGTGCAGGGCATATTTATTCGTCAGGTACGTCTGGCATGGCGCTTGGACGAGGGGGCTACGTATACCAGGAACGGAAGATATTTGCTCAGGCGCAAAATGGCATATCAGTAGCTTTCAATATACCCATGAAATATTCTGCTGAGATGCCTGGGCCAAAGGATGCAAGCAGGCGAGTCTGCAGGATATTCACAAGCACAAGGTGACGAATAGTTGTTTACGCGCCGAACGCGGACAATCTCACTGCGTTTCTGGCAAGTCGCTGGGGAGGACCACCCGGAATTGCTTGCCAAGCCTAGATTCGAGGATACTCTCAAGCAACAACTATTTGCAAAATACTGACGAAAACTGCCATTACTATTGATACACAAAGATAAGATATAAGCCGACGGCCTGGTAAATTATGTCTCAGATTGCAAGAAATCAGCATTATGTCCCTCGGGAGGACCTTCCTTTTTTCATCGCCGCCACCACATCCGGTGCTGGAGAAGTCTGGAAGCGATCCCTCTGGATGATGAGGGAGCCTTATTATTGCTTGATATTTTTCTTTATTAATATAGTAGTTATTGTGGGATGCCCGATATAATAATGAGGCTTAATAGTAAGCTGGCTCTTAAAGTACGAGAGCGTTGTAGGTTTAATTCCTCATTGCGTCTCGAATACCTTCCCTGCTAATAAGGCCTTGTGGGAGCACATTGAGCGGGGACCTAATAAGCCCTTGGGGGTCATAATATATTATAGGGCTTAAGCATAATCCCTCGGGAGGGGGGTTATTATTAGAGAAGTTTATGAATGGTCCCACTGGGTAATAAGGGAGCCTCTTTATTACCTGATCTTTTAGTCTGTTAGTATAGTGGTTACGGCGGGCCACGCCCTGACATCTGGCCTGCTGAGACAGCTCAGGGAGGCAGAGATCCCCGCAGGTGGCCTCATATATGAGCTCTACCGTCGGATTTTGAGCCAGCGGGCTTAGGAAATAAAACGACGTGGGAGGGACACTCGATCCCAATGAGTCTAATGACTCCTGGGACTCCTCCGAGGAGGATGGGGAAGGAGAAGAGGATGGCGAGAGCGAGCCAAAAGATGGCGAGTCCGACAATGAATTGTCCGAGGATGATGAGCCCGCGCCCAGCAGGTCCAGCAGGTCCAGAAACACCAGCGACGGCCAAAAAAGCTCCGCGTGTAGTGGGCGGACAATCAAGAAGCGGAAGAGAGAAGACAATAAAGGGACTACAGGAGGTCTAGTCGAAGAGATCGTAAATGAGACCGTCGAGAAATTAGTGCAGGATACGACAGAGGATCCGCCCCCCCCCCCCGGGCGACGCCACTGGCCGACATGCCCACAGAGCTGGGGATGGGCATCGTCCGGAACCTCGACGCCGGAGGGGTCTTCAACCTGGTGCTGGCCGCGCCACAGCTCTTCCTCCTGAGCAGAGCCAACGCATTCATGCTCGAAGCAGAGACCTGGAGGGAGCCGGGCACTCGGGACGGGTTCTCGATCCTGGAGTGGTCCGTGGCGCGGATCGGACGACACCCGGCACCCTCGTCCCGGGCCTCGTCGACGCCTACATGACGGTTCATCCCGAACAGAGAGAGCTGCGCGGTAGACCGCACGGTCTGCATATTCGACTACCTGCGGCCGATAGAGATGCTCCAAGCCCCCTTGGAGCGGGCCATCCTGCGCGGAGACGCGAGCGAGGTGCAGCTCCTGGTCTTCCTCGGCCACGACGTCAGCGGAACACCAGGGTTTATCCGGACGGTCACGTCCGCCACTGCCGAATGCGTTCCCCCGGGCTCGCGGATCCCAGCGAGAGCTGGGCCGCCTGCAAATCGTCTTCGCCTTGCTCGCGGCTGGTGCCGACAACACGTCGCTGGGGGACGGCTCGGTAGAAACTGCTGTGGAGACACTCGCCGAACTCACTGGCCAGCCGAAGGGGCCGCCACAGACAGATCAAGCGTTGGACTGGCCCGTGATACTTAAACCTCGTGGCCTCACTATCCGCCAATTCCTGGCCAAAGAGAGATCTCATTTGATGGACAGGATCATTGTGGCTTATGCTCTGATTACAACACAGGGCACGTGTAACCCCGGCTTTGAGCGCTACAACATTGACGATCCTGTTGTCGGGGGTCCTCCAAGACTCTTGCTTTCTGGGTAGCTAAGGGCTCAGACAAAATTGACACCCTAATAAATGATATCACACTCCTTTTTGAACTCTTGCTAGGAGTTAGAGGCTTTTCTACAGTGGGTATTCGGGTTGCAAGATTGGGTGATTACAAGGATAGCCATCTGGATACCATTACTCTGCGGCAGGTGCAAAATATCGAATACTGATACTGAGGTTCAAGAACACTGAGGGGGAAATGTGGTCAACGGAGGCTTGCGCGTCGATAGTGCCCGAATTGGGAGCTGTTCAACGGCGAGCGTACGATTCCTCATCCAGCCGGGGACAATCCATCGATACTGTATTTTCCCCAGCAGAATGTTTACAGGTTTCGCGTCCAGATCGTCATTGGTTCAACTTAGATATTATCTGACGGTTTTAAGGAGGGCGACTTCAGGACATCAAGGGGCCGGGGCTGGACCTAATTCTAACGTTATCGACTCTGGTTATACTCCCGGAAATATGAAAAATTCACATCCGTTTCAAACCAGAACTAAAAATAACTGAAAATCTCGTGAGCAAGACGCAAGTCAGGGTCAGAAGCTTCTCTGCCTGCAAGCCTCTACCCCTCCCATCTTCGATAGAGATCGAAAAACTGATGCATCCGCTCGCTTTGTCCTGGGGTGAATTCCGTGGTGCATTCATCGTCGGAGTAGTCCATAAAGTTGTGTATCGGATCCAGACCTGGCAGATCCGGGCAAGAATCTCTACCGACGGGGCACCCGGAACTCGAGCCTGCCTGCGCCGGCGTGTCCGCAACCTGGTCGTTGACGGCGTCGCAGGACCTCCCGTGGAATGTATGCAGCAAGCCGAACCAGTGCCCGACCTCGTGGATGGCAATGTGGCCCTTGTTCGGAGGTGTGGTCTCGTTGCGGCTCAGCCCCGGCATGGAATCGCCATTGATCCAGCACCCGTCCTGGTAGAAATACTCCGTGCCTTCCTCGACAACTGTTGGGATGTTGCAGGACCCACCAATGCCGTCGTTGAGGTCCGAGAAGAAGTAGACGTTGAGGGCATCGTAGCCGCCGCGCCTGGTCTGCGTCCGAAAAGCCAGGTACGCGTCGAAGTCTACTATCTCGATTCCTTCTTCTGCGTAGAATCCCTTGCCAGCCACCTCGTCGACGATGCGCGAAACATTGACAAGGGTCAGATTGAAGCCATAGTCGGAGAACGTGGAGCGCAGGACATTGAACTTGGTCCTTGGTTAGCTATTGCAGATATGACTAATGTGTGCCTACTTACCTGGGCATCGACAATCTCATCCGTGATCCTGTCCTTGCTTGCTTCCGTGCTAGCGACGTGAAAGTATACGTCGACGGCGGTGGCCTCGTCCTGTCGTTTTGAGTATGCTGGGAGTGCGATGCTTAATGGTTCCACGACAGCAAGATCATCGTTGAGGCAACTTAGAGCCAGTGCAGCCGGAGTTAAGAAAGACAGTAACGCCACCGAAGCGGCAGCAGCCTTCCTGAGCATTGTGCCCTCAATGCTTTATTGGAACAAGGAAATGCGTGCGTTCTCCTGGTAACCTGGTCGAGAGAGGTAAGAGAGCCACGGGAAATCGCTGGCAATTTTTGAAGCCTCGTACGCTCGCTCCTTGTTAAATGTGCATCATTTTTGAGTCTAGCATGGGGGACTGGATTGTTTTTTATGGACAGCTGGAACTTACCACCACCGTGAATACGAGGCCCTAACTGCTTGGCAGACGAGACCGCGGTCACCAAAACTCCACCGCGAAGGGGACCTCGAAGTCTTGGGGGAAGGGTTCCTTATTGAGCTGCCAAATCGAGCCACGTTCCCGCTGTCACGTATAACAGATCACCTCGTATGACTTACAGCCGCTGGCCCAAGGCATTATTTCCAGCTTTGAATTTCTCCACAGCACCTCGACCGCCTTCATGCGAACCGCCAACGACGTTGTCAATTGCCCAGATATTTTGGGCAGCATGCCAAGCCGTGACGCTCCTTCGAAAGCTGGAGAAAGATTTATTCGACGCAAGTCGTCTTATCCGTCCGTGCCCCTGCCTAGTGTAAAGGTCATTGGTTGTTGAGTATATAGCGTCAAACTCGAGAGGTACACTGCGCTGTCGTGACTAACACATAGATGTCTGAGTAGACTAGTCAAGGAGAAGACACCAAGGACCACGTGTTTTGGAGGTTCCCACATGCCTTGTGTTCTTGGAGAAATTGCTTAGGCGACATCGCCGGAGGTGCCAGTGCGGCGAGAGAATTTCTGGCGTCGACCCCTTTGGTATGGCGACCTGCTGCTGGGCAATCGCAGCATCATACTTCTCGTTTTTAAGAGTCTGTTGGTGGAGAGTTGGCGTGTCGAGATTCCTCCGACGTTGCTATGTATGCTGCAGCGTTTCGGAGCTTTCCTGAAGTCACCTGTCAGTGGCATTAACCCACAATCCATCGTCGCTTTCTAGCTGCACAACGAGGGCACCGAGGTTCTGAAAGTGAGAGCGCTTCTCAATGCCGCATTCGACGTTCAGGAACCTTTGGGGTTCTTCTGATGTACAGCTAACATTGCGCACACTTCTTTTAGGAGGGATCATTATGGTAATGGTTGCTACCGATACAGGACCAGCAGCGCTGGTGGGGCTCAATGCGGGAAGATCCAGGCACCACGTCGAGATTTCTCACCAGCACCAACTTGATGATGACGTCGAACAACTTGGGTTCTTAACATTAGCCAGAACTCGATGCCAGGGCCAGGAGAGTCGAAATTGAAAGGAGTTCCGATGTAGTGGTATAGAGTATTTGGTGCATATAACACTTTGGACCGTAAGTGTCGATAGTCTATTCGATATCATTGAATTGTTATTCTCGTTTGTTTACTCAGAGAAGGCCACTGATAGCCCAGGTGCCTCTTGTACCTATTGAGTCGTGTTTCCATAGTCTTACTGCGAGATCCTCCATTTGTCGTACCATGCCACCCACCCTTGCCGTACACCCCCCCAACTCGTACACCAA